>PVKS010012250.1:0-54303 GCA_004027875.1 Aplodontia rufa
CAGCTTCATCAAGATATTTCGCATACTGTACAATTCCCCCATTCAGTGGTTTTGAGAATATTCACGTCACTGTGTAACTCTCGGTTCAATCAATTATAGAACATTTTCATCACCCCAAATAAACAAATTTAAAAAATTCTCAGATGTCCCTCAGCCATCAGCCCTGGCTCTAGGAAACCATCACGCACTTCTGTAGCTATACATTTGATTATTTTGGACATTTCACATCAACGGAATCAGAGGGCATGATAAACAAATTCCTTTCTTAAATTGCTTTTATTTACCTGGAATAATACTTCACAAAAGAATGAAGCGCTAATGGTGGACTCTTAGTTCTAGGAACAGGGGTGTGTGTGTGTGTGTGTGTGTGTGTGTGTGGTGTGAGTGGGCAGGATTAGGAGACTTAGACCTCCCCTCCTCTGGGCAGAATGCTATGTTGCTTAGTTTTCTTTTATAACGTGCTTAGAAGGGAAAATGCCAAAAGCCGACCAACAAGGGAATCCAGGAGGGGCCAGTGAGTCACTGTGGAGACTGAGGCCCTGCTGAGTGCAGCGCAAAGGCAAGGCTGGGAATCTCTGCCCTTGGGGGTTCCTCCCATCCTGGGGGCTCCCCTCTGGGCTGTGTGGGGGCACAGGCGGAGGAGTCCAAACAATGCTCACCGGGAGGAGGCAGTGGGGTGGGGGCGGGGATGTCCGCAGCTGATTATCATGATCCTAGCGATCATGGTTTGATGTAAAATTACTTTTTAAAAGAGCTCAATAGTGGGTGTAAAGAAAAGTATTAGTTAAATAATTAGTTAATAATATTAATTAAATATTAGTTAAATAATATCAGGTGGCATGTAGATATGGCACAAATGGTGATGGTGGGACCTAGAACCACTAAAAGTAGATAGGAACTGAATTGGAAGAATGTCATGATCCATTTCAGCTCAGACAGTGTCGCAGAACTCTGAGATGCCGCTGAGGCCAGTCGGAGGAGATTCCGACTTCCACTCAGTCATGACACTGTGCTAAGGGACAGCTCCATCACCTGGGGCAGCTCTCAGCCCTCTGCCTCGGGATGGGCGGTTAACCTGTCTGCCTCTGTCCCCAGACATGGAACCAGATCTATCTTGCTCTCAGCATGCCTTGATGCTGATTTACTGAGTGTACAAATGTGTGAACAGGTGAAGGAGTGGATGAAGGAGTGGATGCTGGTCTGCCTGGTTACTGCCCTGACACTGTGTGCTCCCTAGCCACACTCCTTCACCCACTGCAAAGACGCTCTGCTGTAACTTCCTTGTAATGGCTCTATGTTTAGTCAATAATCAATCTACTATGGTCACAGCAGGAGTCGAGATGCTGTCAATAGTGGGGAGATTGAGCTTTCTTCACCACTTTAATGCGGGGATGTTGGAGCCAGGGAGACCTGAGATGGAATCCTGCTTCTCACACTCAATGTCTGAGACATCTTGGACCTTTGACCTTTTGGAGAGTTTCCACAGGTGTGACGTGGTTTTCACAGTATTTATCTTGCAAGCTGGTCTTGAGTCCTCTCAGTGGAACCAGTGGATGAATGAGAGTCACCGTGAGCAAACGCGTGGATCACCCTGGCTCGGGAAGGGCACAGCCTGACTCTTCTCCCACAGCCCGGGTCCTGCCTGCTGGTTGGAAATTCAGAACAGGCAAGAGAAATTCTAAAGCCTTAAGCTTTGATTCACCAAGCAAAGATGGAGCCCACTGGGCCCGAAACCCAGGAATTTCCTCTCCCTAAGGCTGTGGCTGGGCCAGCTGCCAGGGACCTTGGGCAGGTGACCCAAGAGACACACCAACTGCTCCCTAGACTGCTGAACGCCCCCTGGTCCCTCACTCCTCCTCCCCCTCAGGGATGTAGGCAGTGTGAGGTCGGCATGGTGACCAGCCAGACTGTGTCCCCCTCCTCTGTATCCTGAGGTGACAGAGGCACTGAGGAGATGAATGGGGTCCTGTATCTCCACTGGCTCAGAAAAACAAAGACAAAACCAAAAAAACCCATAGGGCCAGCTGAGGGGGCCTGGCACTAAACTGCAGCAGGAACAATGGAGCCGTTGCCCTGGCAACCAGTCAAGGCCTCTCCCTGGGCCTCTAGGCTGAGTCTGGGTAGAGGTGTCCTAAGAAAGGGAGCTGGGGACAGAGGGGATGCGCTGTTCTCAGAGGAAGGGCAGCAGGGGGCCCCTTTCCAGAGGGGTGATCAGACTCTGTTGGCCCATTCTCCAGAGCCACTGAGAGAAGCCCTGGTGTGGAGACCCTGCTGACTGGGCAGTGGACACCTCATGCCCAGCCCCACCCCCAGGCCTCCTGAGGGCTGATGAGGGGCTGGGACTGACATCAGGACTGGCCTGCATAGCAGCCTTGGGTGGTCCTGAGAACTCTGGGGTGTGGAAGCTGCAGGTTCAGGCGGGGAGTGCAGAGCTGAGGGGCTCAGGGGGAGGCCTGAGAGGAGACCCCTGGTCTGAGAGGCCCTGGCAGTTTGTAAGGCAGCAGCTTCTGACTCCAGATCTTGGCTCCATCACTCCAGCTGCCAGAGCTTGGGGAAGTCATTTCATCCCCCAGAGTCGCTTTTCCTTCACTGTAATGCAGGAGTAATACCAGCCAGTGGATGCACCCTATTGCCCTGGGACGCAGAGTGGGTCAGCAGCACTCCACCTCCTTTCCTGAGCCTGCCCAGCCCACTTCTCCCTTCAGGAAACTGCTGCTCATGAGCCTGGAGGTGTCCCATTCTTCTGGAAGGTTCTTCTGTGGCTTACCAGCCTCTTGAGGAAGGACAGCCCCGCATATGGTGATGGGGTTGCCTTGGGCAGATATAGGTGTCCTTTGTCTTGATTTTCTCACGTCCCCTTTGAATTTGGGTTGCTTTGGCCACAAAGAAACGAAAGATTAAGGTAATGAAGAACACTTTGAGAAGGGACTAGGAGCTGAGAGGCATTGGGAGCAGGTCCTGGACCTGGCGTCCCTTGCTCCTCTAACCAGGCAGGCAGAACCTGCTCCACGGGCAGCCACCTAAGTAAGCCCTGCACCTCCCACCTCCACCATCAACACCAGCACCAGGATGGGGAAGCCTGCGTGGGTGTTGGGGGGATGAAGGCAGGAGACGCGCAGCCAGACTTGTGGGCCTTTCAGAACACATGGCTCCCTCTCGTGGCTGCGAGCCTCATGGCAGGCACTTTCCCATCCATGTGTCCTTGGCCGGGGCGCACAGCAAACAGGTAGGCTCTTCCTGAAGGCAGAGGCAGGGATTCTTAGCTGGCCTGGCCTTGTCCTTGTGCAGCCAAAGCGAAGACTGTTCTTAGCCTGCCCCTCGAGTTGCGTGGGAACCCTACGGCCTCTTCCTGCTTCTTCCCAGGCAAGAGGCTTGCTGAGGTGGAAATGAGGCCTTCTGTGGAGGCTCAGAGCGCACTGCTGGCGGGAGGCGCTGACCTGGGCACCTGGTCCATGAAGGTCACCTCCGAGTGATGGAGATCGTGCAAGGAGCTTATGTACTATTTCTGGAGACCTGTTAGGTCACTGCCCTGGGCCGGGCCAGGCTTCATATGATGACTGTGGGTGGAAAGCAATCACCGAAGCAAACGCTGTATTCTCCTTTGCTCTCTGGTGCCTTGAATCTGGTTGTGTGCTGAATCCACACAAAGCTCCTTATCCTGGGATCCACGGGCTCCCCGGATTAAGCAAACTGTGAGCTCTGAGCATTTTCTGGAGAGCAGGTTGGCACTTCCAGCAGATTCTCTAAGGATTAAAAAGCCTGGAAACCTCAGCTAAAGCAAATGAGACCAAAGTGTCCCAGTCCAATGGCGTTTGGGCCACTTCACAACAGTCTCCTTGGGAGGGGCAGACGTGCCCCCGGAGACATTGCCTTTGCTTCCTTCTGGGACTCCTTTGGGCTGTCCCCAGGGACAGATTTAAAACTATGAAAGAATCTCAGGCTCATCTCTTCCTAACCACATTTTCTCTGTGTCCCCAGAATGACCCAGCTTGATCACCCACCTTAGTCACCAGCTTTGGATCTAAATGACTGTTAACTATTTCCAAAAATCCTATCCACCTTAACAAGGTGAAGATTTGTCACCCTTAAGGGTGTTCAAATGTAAGTGACAGCATTACTGCAGGAGTTCTGGAAACTTCCTTCAGAACTCAGAGTACAGAAACGCTTAATCTTTGGAGCTGATTGTGGGGTCTGACACAGGCTAGCACAGAGTCAGCCACATAACTCGGTAACAATGAGTTGTACACATAACAGCCTACCTAGCAATACCCAGCAGATGAGATAAGGGTTAAAAGAATGTGCAGAAGTACTGAAAGAAGGGAGAGGTCCTGATGTCCAGGAACCTGACACCAAAAAGCACTCAAGAGACAGCTATTGACATCTACTCTGGGACCCTGAAGAATAGGTCAGGAGTTCCTGGGACAGTGGAAGGATGGATACACCAACAACCAGCAGTGGGGCCTGTGGCACATGTCACACAGAGGCCACTGAGTTCACTGAGGTAGAAACACCCCAGAAGTTCACCCAAAAGTGTCAAGTCCTTCTGGAGTGGACACAGTGCAAAACCAGGATCCTGTTTATCCTGCTCTCTGCCCAGGGCAGCTAGGAAGAAGGTTGGGAGATTGGGTCAATGGACCCAGTTCTGCACTCTTCCCTGTAGCCACACCTGTTGCTATGGGATATTAACAGACATATGACACAAGCCAGGTCTTTAAAAAGTGTTCAAATGATCCAGCTTGAATGATTCCCTAGAGCCCCTGCTATTGCATGAGACTAATATTGTGAGCTAGGTTGCTGAACTCAAGAAGAGAATGAGAGATAGGGGGAGTAGAGTTGCTTCAAGCACAATGCCAAGCCTGGAGAAGAACTGCCCACCAACTACCAGAAGCAGAAACCAAAGGTGGGGTCAGCAGAACCCTGGCCCTTCCTCCTCATCTCACTCAAGCCCAGCCTTGTTAAGCATATTCCTTGTCAGCCTGGAAAAGATAGGATATGATAATAAATGACTGCCATATTAAGGCACTGAGTTTGGGGGTTATTTGTTACACAGTGAAAGCTAACTGGTGCAAAGGCCCTTTATCAGAAATTTCAATAAATTTTCTCTTGGCAAGCTGTCTGAAAGGACAGGAACTTCTTGTAAAGGAATTTCTTTTATCATCCAATGAGTATCACTAAGCACCTACCATCTGCCACGTTCAAGGCACTATGGCAAGTAAAATGCTAAGAAATCTGGAGTCCAGTAGAGAAGATGGTAAAAGAATATCAATATGGAGAAAGAATGTGATTAAATTGTCACGAAAGAGACCAGAGGAGGGGGTGAGAAAGTGAGAGCTCTTCCTTCCAAAAAATGCAGATGATGTTGCAAGCCTGGGAGAAAAATTCTGCTTTGTTCATTCATTCATCCCATAAACTTTTACTGAACGTTGTGCCAGGCACCAAGGTTTCGAGATGACTAGAAATTTTCCCTGGGGTTTAGGGATACCAGGAGCTTGCATACACATTATTATAGCAATGTGACAGGTGCCGGAGCCACAGTGAAAGCAAAGCATCATGGGAACCCCAAGGAGAGAATGTTCCGCTCTGCTTGGTGACAGCAACAAGGGCTTCCTGGAGAAGGAGGCGTGAGAGCCAAGGCTGTGAGTCTCAATGGACAGGGGGGCGTTTTCCAGGAGACAGTGAGAAGATGCTGCTTTTTCCTGGGGTTCCTTGCTTGGCCATGGGCTTCTACCTTTAATCACTCTCTAGATGCGCATGGCTTCTAAATCTGTGTCTCCTCGGGGCTGCAGAGCCATGCCAGCTGCCTCCCACACAGCACTGCCTGGGAGTACAAGGCACCTCTTGCCCAGCCTATCCTTTCTAACCCCAAATCTGAATTTCCCTTGGAAATTCTTTTCTCACTGAATGGCTCCCTCTCCTTCCCAAAGAGCCCAAAACATGGGACTCATTCTAGACTTTCCCTTTCCTTTGCTCCACAGTCAGTGGACTGAAAGTCCTCTTGATTGGACCTCCCTTCCCTTGATTGGACCTCCCATTTCTTGTTTGGTCTTCTCTTCTTTTGATTGATCCTCCCCTCTCTTGATTGGTCCTCCCTTCCCTTGATTGGACCTCCCATTTCTTGTTTGGTCTTCTCTTCTTTTGATTGATCCTCCCCTCTCTTGATTGATCCTCCCCTCTCTTGATTGGTCCTCCCTTCTCTTGATTGGACCTCCCTTCTCTTGATTGGTCTTCTCTTCCTTTTTCCCTACTTTCTCCTGTCTGTCTGTCTGTCTCTCCTACGCTCCCTCTCTTGTAGTAAAATGTATAAAGCATAAAACTCATTGTCTTAACCATTTATAAGCATACAGTTCTGTGCCATTAAGTAGATTTATATTGTTGGGCAACCATCACCACCAGCCATCTCAGCCATCTTCAGAATCATTCCATATTTCCATTATTTTGTTATTTCATACCCATCAAACAGGAACTCCCTGTCCCTCATTTCTCCCCGCTCTGAGCAACTTCTGATCTACTTTCTGTATCTGTGATTTTGATTATCCTCATATAGGTTGAATCATATGGATTCTGTTCTTTGTGCCTGGCTTATTCACTTAGCCCAGCATCTTCGGAATTCCTCCGTGTGGCGCTGTGCGTCAGATTTCCATTTCTTCTGAGGGTTGAATAGCATTCCATTGTGAATCACCGCTTGTTCACTTATCTCTCAGTGGAAGTTGGGTTGTTTTCACCTTCTGGCTGGTGTACTGATGTCTGTCAGAGGCCCTGCTTTCAATTCTTTTGGAAACTTTATCTTAGAGGGGAATTGCTGTATGAAATGGCAATTCTGCTTAGTTTTTGAGGACCTGCTGTACTGCTTCCCACAATTTTATATTCCCACGAATCACTCACAAGGGCTTCAGTGTCTCAAGCTCCTCACGAGCAGTTGTTTATTTTTTGTTGTTATAGTTGTTCCACCGCCATCCTAACGGGTGTGAAGTGCTGTGGTGTGATTTTCCTTCACAGTTCCTAATGGGCAGTTGATATTGAGTGATTTTTTCATGTGTTTATTTACCATTTGGATTATTTTCTTTCTTTCTTTGTCTTTCTTGCTTTCTTTTTAAATTGGTACTGGAGATTGAACCCAGGGTACTTAATCACTGACCCACATCCCAAGTCCGTTTTTAGTTTTTTATTTTGAGACAGGGTCTGGCTAAGTTGCTTAGACCCTTGCTAAATGGCTGAGGCTGGCTTTGAACTTGCGATCCTCCTGCCTCAGCCTCCTGAGAAGCTGGGATTACAGGTGTGCACCATTGTGCCAGCTGATATTTTCTTTAGGGAATTATTTACTCAAGTTCTTTGTTCACTTTTTAAAAAAATATGAAGGAGATGAGTTGTTGTATAATCAAACACATATAAAGTAACAATATGATATGCATTTGATCCTAAACCATAGCTACCCCCACACGGAGGCAAGGCACTGTTCACTTTTTAATTAGATGGATGAGTTTTTCCCCCTGGTCGTTGAGTTTTAAGCATTCTTTAAATACTCTGAATGTTAATCCTTTATCAGAGAGGTGATTGGTAGATATTTTCTTCCACTCTCTTCTTCCCCACCATCTCCACTCCCACAGTCTTAGTGGAGGGCTTTGTCCCTACATCTTCCAACTCAATCTTCTTTCCACAATCAGGCACGCTCCAGGACAGATACTATCATTTCGTGTCAGCTGTGATGAGCATCGTCCACAAACCAGGCACTCTACTAGGGGAGGAAGATGCAGTTTTTCTTTCTTTTTTTTTTTAGAGAGAGAGAAAGAAAGAGAATCAATTCTATTCCATTTTTCATCTGACTCTCATTGCTCCTACACTGAGTGGTGTGTGTGGTGCTGGGTTCGAATCTGGATCGTCACACACATCACTGAACTACTGCTCCAGCCCCAGGAAGATACAGTTTTGAACAAGATAGGGCCCTGTCCTTAGCAAGTTACTATTTTATCAATGGAGACAGCCAATAAACAGATAAGTATAACCAGGAAAACGGAGCTAAAATGCTCCTGCTTTGCTTTCTGCTGTGCTTCGGATGTGGGATGTCCGTAGGCAAAGGTGTGGTCCCTGGGATGTGCTCTTGGGCAGTGGTGGAACCTTTGGGAGGAGGGGATGGGGCCAATGGGAGGTCAGTAGGACATGGGGACATGAGGCAGTTCCCTGACACGGCTTGGTAGTTCTCACAGGACTTCCATACTTCTTTCCAGAGGATTGTTATGAATGGAGTGATCCTGGCCCTGCCCATTCTCTTTCTCTCTGTTCTGGTTGGAGATGTGATCATTTGCTCCTGCCTACATTCCTGCTGTGATGTGCCACCATCCACTGCCCTTACCAGAGGCCAAACCAATGACCCCTACCCTGCCCAATCCTGGACTTTGAATCTTCCAAACTGTGAGCTAAATGAACCTTTTTTTCTTTATAAAGTTATAGCCACAGGTATTCTGTTATAGCAATGAAAAGTTGACTAAAGCATTTTCCCTCTGAACAGTTGGCCTTTTCTCCATTGCTCCTTTTCTGCAGCATTCCAGTATTAAGGCTAGGCCATGAAGCTTCCATAGGGAGGGAGAGGGAGATCCTACTCAGAACAAACTTAGTTGAAAAGTGAAAGGAGATATGCTACAAGAGGAGCTCTTGACATACAGGAAGAGAAAAATGGAAAGACGTTCAGGGATGAAGAAGGGGCCAGGAGTTGGGATAAGGTGATGGGAAAGGACAGTTGTTAGCAGCTGGAGTGTCCTTCCCGGGGAGAGCCAGACCTGCCTCACTGCCAATGAGGCAAAGACAAAGACTTGGGAAACTCCCTTGCAGCCCCTTCTGATCCTGCTCCCAACCTCAGTGGGGAGGCAGGAGGAGGGCAGGGGCAAGAAACACTGACTGATGGAAGTTTCCTGAAAGCGACCACACCCTGGACAGTGTTGGTAACATTTAGATTTGTCTGAAAAGATTCTCATTCTCTGGGAGTGGTGGTTCATGTCTAATTCTAGGGGCTCAGGAGGCTGAGCCAGGTGATGGAAGTTCAAGGCAAACCTTAGCAACTTAGGGAGACCCTGTCTCGAAAAGGACTGGGGATGTGGCTCAGGGGTAAAGCGCCTCTGGGTTCAATTCCCAGGACCACAAGGAAGAGAAAAAGGTGAAAATAAAAGGCACCTATTCAATGGGACCGAGTATCCTTAACTGGGAGGACTGGGAGAGTCTGAGAACAAAACCGCAGTCAGTTACCGGCCGATTGGGAAATAGGGTTGTTTTTTCCTTTCGTTTTTCTGAGTTGAAATGTGTGGGTTTTCCTCTTCTGCAAAAACCACTAAGACAGTTCTTCCAATTAGCATTTCTCTCTGGTGTTCAGCTGAAGCCAGGAGATGGGCAGAGTGCTGAGGCAGAGAGGACCCAGGAAGCCTATTCCAAATCAGGTGACAGCCTGGGAAAGCCCCTTGGAGGAGGGGACACTTGGTTTGAGCCTTGAAGGACAAGATTTCCTGGAGGGGAGTCTACACAGCTCTAAGTAGGCAAAATGCAAACACAAAATTTTTATTTATTTATTTACGCAGTGCCGGGGATCAGATCCAGGGCCTCTGGGTGCGAGGCCAGCAGTCTATCCCTAAGCTGCACCTCGCCCTTGACATGTTTGGGAACTGGGAAAGATCTGGTGTGCACAGGATGTTAGGAGGAAGGGGAGTGCAGGACCTCTGGATGCCTCCGTAACCCTCACTGCTTCACCATCCTCTGTGAATTTGCGTGTTTTGAGATGTAGTTAAGATTCCCCAGCTCTGAGCCAAACCCTTCTCACCTGGCTTTTTTGGTCTCACCTGCTCTCACTGTGCTGTGCACATCCACGTGCACCTGCTGCCCTCTGTCTGGACTCCCCTTCTGCCTGGGACACTGGCCTCCCCTCAACCTGCCCAACTCTCTTCCTGTGTTTAAAGACAGCTCCTGCAAGGAGCTTCTCTGACCTTCCCGGGTTGTGGGGACCACCCTGTCTGTGCCTCTGCAGTTCTGTCTGGGCATCGCTACTCTTCCCTCTGCTGTGATCGCTGGCCCTTCTCCGCCTGTGATCCTGCGCTCCAGGGACCAAGGCTTACTCAGCATTGCACTCCTGTGTTTACTCCGCAGGCACCTGTATCAGTGCGAGGTCTCCCAGACCTTTTCTAAAGCCCATTCTTTCCCCTGAGGGTTAGACCCATACATCTACCTGCCTTCCAGGTAGGCTCATGCTCCTGGCCTACAGGGGTGGTCATGGGGACACAGGTTGCGTCTGAATCATCTGGAGCCAGTTCCCACTGCCTGCAAGAGTGTGAATTGTTGAACCTCTTCTTAAAACTCTGTTGGGATGCTTGGTGACGTTAGATCAGCAGTTTGAAACCTGCTATGGCACAGCTATTTACACCATCGGGATTGGCAACCCTGTAAGCCAGGGCTCCCCCTCTCCTGGGAGAGCGAGTTGCAGCACAGTTGCTAACACACCCCTTCCTGTAGGAATTCAGGGTTTATTAAATCCCAGGCTGCTGGGCTCGCTCAGCACTCCGAGTCAGTAGGGCCTGAGAACGCGCATTTCTGCACATTCCTGGTGATGCACTTGGTCTGGGGACAATTTGAGAACCAGTGATCTGCAGGCACTTTAAGATCACGTTCAAAATTCAAGTCATCCTCTTTCCCTCGAACTCCTCCTCCTGCGTTTGTGTGGCTGGGAATGGGGGCACCATCCACCCAGTTTCATAAGTCAGAAACCTGGGGAGCAGCCCTGTCTCCCTTGGCCCCTGTGGCCAAGTGGTCACCAGGTCCTAGCAACTCTCCTGACCTTCATTGCCCACCCGCACTTCAGGCTTCCTCTCCTTATCTGCGTTCCTGCACCAGCCTCCTGGGTGGGCACCGGGCTTTCCTTCTAGTCCCTTTTGTACCTCTCTGCCGAGTGGTCTCTGTGAATGCCAATCCAATCCTGTTGACGTCAGTGGCTGCCTCTCCACTGTTTTTGGGAGTGCCTCCCTCACCCATCCACATTCCCTGAACTGACCCTTCCTCCTGGAAGACCCTTCCTACCCCTCTCCATTCGGGCTGTGCATGGGCTCCTTGCACCCTCGCCGGCCCCAATGGGGCTGCTTACCCCACAGCCTGCTGCGGGCCTCTTTCCATGGCTGCTTGACCCAGTGCACTGCAAACTCACCAGGGAGGAACTGAGTTTGTGGATGTTTTTAAAAATCTCCAGCTTACCACTGTGTCTGATGCATGGCAGGCCCTGTTCTTGGCCTGGGTACCCCTGGAAGACGGCTCTAAGACTTTGTGCAAGCTGCTTATTTGGGAAGTGCCTGAAGAAACACTGCTAGGGAAAAGGAGGAAGACAGGGAGGTGGAGAAAGCTGATGAAGGATGCCAATCAGCCCCACCTGGGCCACCAAAGCCACCCCCCTGTGGGACTCTGGGAGAAAGCAGAGAACACACCTCAAGAGTGACTTGCTCAAGGAGTGTCTGTCCTCCCACATCTCATCTGTTGGCAGCTGTTCCTGGGGACACTCGCAGGCACTGCCTGCCTGTGCAAAGGCTGAAGGTGTGCCGGCAGCCTTGGGCATGTACCCGTGGGTGCTGAGGCAGGTAGGCAGGCCCACGTTGGCACAGGGATCACTCTCGGATAAATAGATGGGCGGGAAAGGCACCAGTGCAGAGGTGACCACATATTCAAAGGCACTGAGGCCCAAGGGGGCCCACGTGATGGGACCTGCTGATGGAGCTCATCACACCCCCAGATTCACTGTCAAAAGAGCCTGTTTCATTTCACACCCTGTTTCATCTGAACCTTAAGTTCTCTCCAGCAAGAATCATTTCTCAAGAGGGAGCTGAGGACAGGGTGGCTTCAAGGGGCCCATCCTTTGGGACCTTCTGAATGGACGTTCTCTAAGGACGAGCTCCGGTTCAGACTCTGCTGGGTGTCTGGGTGGTGGTGTCTTTGGGCTGGGGTGGTGCTGTCCGGGCTGGTACTGACCCATGGACTTTCTGATGGAGCCAATGTTTCACTTCTGCACTGTCCCCTACAGCATCACCGTGGCAGCTGAGCATGTGAAATGTGTCCAATGCAACTGAGGGGCTGCTTTTTAAGTTGCATTCTGTTTTAAGGAGGGTAAGTGTCAATGCCAACATGCCAACATGCAGACGTGGCCAATGCACAGGACAGGGCCTCTCCATTTGCAGCCAGCAGTCACCAGCAGGGTGCTGAGAGGGCCCTGCTTGCGAGCTGAGCTTCACCGTGTCTAAAGACACACCCGCTCCAAGGCGCTCAATGCCCTCAGCTGCTCAGCTCCTCAGCCTGGTGTCTCGCTGCCCCCTGCAGGATTTGAAGCGCAATGGCAGCGCTGCATGGATCCCTGCTTCTGCTTGAGCTCCCAAATCCCCACCAGCCTGGCTCTAGGGAAGCTGCTCTCTGTGTGAGAACGGCTCTGGACAGGGCTCAGTGGAGAAGCCCCAGGCTCCTATCAGCCATTTTTATGATGTCAGTCTGTGCTAAGGGTCTGGCTGGGCCTTATTTTCAAAAGGGTTTGAGCCTATGATGGGTAATTTTATGCAGGGACACAAGGTGCCCAGATACCTGGGTTAGCATTATTTCTGAGAGGGTCTGTGAAGGTGTTTCCGGAGGAGATTGGCCTCTGAATGGGTGAACTGAGTCAGCAGGTGGCCTCCCAGCTAGGACAGAGGGCTGGGAAGGTGGATTCGCTCTACTTGGCTGCGTGAGCTTCGGCCTTGATTGTCCTCTCTGCTCCGGATTCTAGGTTAAATTTACACCCAGATCCCTGGCTCTGAGGCTTTCAAACGCACCACCAGACTTCTTAGTCTGCAGCTTGCACGCAGCAGATCATGGGCCTTCTAAATCTCACGAGCATGTGAGCCTATTCCTTGTAGTAAATTATAGATCGGTTTTTACGTGTGCTCCTGTGTCCCACCGTTTCTCTGGAGTACACTGACTAATTCAGGGACCATTTTCGAATAATAAAAGGAAACTCCCCAAAGGAGCTAGACATTTTCAGAGAAGTCAGGTTTGGTTTTTTTTTTTTTATTAATTAATTAATTAATTTGTGACAGGTTCCTGCAGAAATTTTGGAGTTGGAGGGATGTCTAAGTCTGGAGGAGGTGAATTTATTTTTTAATTTTTTAAAAAAGTTTTTTTGGAGGTGAACTTTAGACAAAATAGGCATCCACTCTTAAGCTAGAGCATCCCAACACCTTCTATTTCTGTCCTCATGGCAGATGTATTTCACGTTTATCAGTAGCAATGCTTCCCACGCAGGCTCATGCCCTCACGGGGGAAGATTCCAGATTCCACGAGAAAGGTCGATGCCATGATGTCCGTCCGGAGCACACCCTGGAATCTCCCACTTGCATGTCCAACTTGCCTATGCAAAGATACAATATTTCAAAAATACAGAGCTTACTCAGAATCAAGAAAGAAATTCCCAGGTGCCAGCAGCAGAGGGGAATCACAGCTGCAGTCACACCTGAGTTCCCCCAGGCCTGGGCAGCGGCAGTCTTAGGCTCTGTGTAGAGATGGGAATTTGGCCTCATGGAACCCTGAGAGACAGACTGTGCTCAACGTGAGGCCAGGAGCTGTGAGGACAGGGTTAATGTGAGTGTGAGGATGGGGGTAATGTGAGGACCAGACAAACTCCATCTTGCGCAGAGCACTCACACGTGACCTAAACTGCCTCTATTGGGAGACACTACAAGGCTATAAAAACAACTTAAGAATGTAAACCCACCACCGGAGCCAAAAGAAAACCCTGACAAACAACTACCTATAGGGTCCAGATGTCCTTGTGGTGAAAACACAAACACCCCTAGGCCCACAGCCAACAACAGCAAAGGTCACAGTCTCCCACCTGCCTTCCCCCAATGCTGGAACACCAAGGCTTGTAACTCTCAGCTTGCAGAATTTTCCTTTATAAACCCTGACCCCCTGAGTCTCGGGCTGCTCCACCCGCTGCGTCGGAGTGCTGGACGGTGGACCGAGCTCAGCTTGGACTCAGTAAACCCTTGTGTGATTGCAGCAGACGCCAGGCTCTGTGGTGGCTTGTTTGGGGGTCTCTTGGATGGGGCATAACAGAGCCAGGGACAAGACAATCCAGGAAGCCCCTGCGCACTAGGTAAAGAGAGGCCAGTGGGAAGGTGGGGTCCCAACCTTCACCTTCCACAGTGTGAAGACCCCATGTTGAGATACTAACATAAAAACATGTTCCATTTTACAGGAAATTCGGCAGAGACGATTTCAAACACTTCCCCGTGGGAAGGTGTCCTCAATCCCACGTAATTTGTGAAATTAATTTTGGCATTGAGCCCTACTGAGTAAGGACCAAAAAAAAATGTTTAAGGAAATTCCAGTGCCACTCACTCATTTATCTATTTAGTCCTTTAACATATTAAAAAAAATTAAGGAACATACACAGTAGACCAATGAGAGCTACAAAGAGAAGAAAAGCAGGAAAGGGAGTTAGGGGATCGTGGAGGGGGATGTCCCAGCTTAGAATATCAAGATCCAGGTGCTGGAGCGGTGGCTCAGTGGTTATGGCGCTTGCCTGGCAAGCACGAGGACCAGATCTGAGTTCAAACCCCAGCACCACGTACACAACGATGTCTCAGGGCAATGAAAGCTACATCAAAAACTAAATGAAACTAATTATCTCTTAATCTCTCTCTCTTTCTCACTGTCCCTCTTTCTTAAAAAAAAAAAAAAAGAATATCAAGATCCAAAGCTGACTGTGATGGTGTCACCTAGGGTCCCAGCTACTCATGAGCCTGGGGTGGGAGGATCTCCTGAGCCCACAAATTTGACAACATCCTGGACAACACAAACAAATAATAAAATGAAATAAAATATCAGGATCCCAGAAGTCCTACAGAGAAAAAATGTGGTGAGAAAGTGAGTCAAGTAACAGCAAGGTCAATGCCCAGATGAGATGCTGGACAGTCTGCCCTTGGAGAGTCGTGATTCAGACGAGACTGAGAATTAGCGGATACAAATTCTATTGCAGCAAAAGCCTGAATCTTCTAAGGACCACGTCGTGAACCCTCTGGATGCACCCTCCTCGCCCTCTGGGGTGGGGTGGCCTTTTTTTGGAGTCAGAAGCCACTGTCCCAAGCAGCTAACCTGTTCAATCAGGGTCAAGTGGAAGAGAACTCTTAACAGGAAGGAAAAGGTAACTTGTTTCTAGGACTGGGAAAAGGTTTAGTGGCAGGATGAAGGCCTGGGCTATAAGAAGAGTAACCTTTCTTGGTGGCTTAGTGTGTCCGGTTCAAAGCTCTCTATGTAGGTGGGGGCTTAGAGGTGGGCCCGGCGGTCAGGCAGTGCCTCTGCAGATGGGGCGAGAGCAGCTTCTGCACCTGCTGGCGTCCGTCCTGACTGGGACTTCTTTCTGTTTTGCTTTTCTTTCCTTCATCCCCTCCTCTCTCCTCTTCACTCTATCACCATCATCATCACCATGACTTTGTAATGCTGGGGATGGAACCCAGGACTTCATGGGTGGCAGGCTAGCACTCTACCCCAGCACACCTTCAGTCCTGGTTGCTTCTTTCAACTTCTAGTCCCTAGCCCTTCTCCCCGATGTCACTATACCTTCTTCAGGGCACTTTTGGGTTTGCTCACCACTGATTCACTAGTTCACTAGCTATCTTTTTAAAAATCAAGCAAGTGTTTGAGCCAAGCTGGTCTATGGCTTAGCCCTGGAGCTGAGCAGCTGATTGGAGGCAGGAAGCAGAATGGGCTCCTTTCAGTACAGTGGATGAGTGTCACCTAGGGGTTATCACAGGTACCACAGGCATCCTGTGGCTCTGGTGTCTTGGAAAACAATAGAAGTAAGTAAAAAATAAATAAGTAAATAAATAAAAATGGGGCAGATGGACAGCATTCCAGGCAGCGGGAACCGCAGGATCATCAGCGTGGGATGATCTGGGGTTGCCTGCTGGTGTCTCCAAGGAGTGAGAACACGTGGTACTCGATCTCGGGATGCCTGTCTGACCCCTGGAATAACCTCAAAAGCTGAGTTTAGAAGTGAGTCTCCTCTGCTGCGGACTTGATCACTGCTTCTGACAGCTGGTCCAGATGTCAGGGTGGAGTCACTGGACACCCAGGACAGGGAAGGATCCCCTCCAAGCTGGCCGCCCCAGAGTTGTTCCACTGTCTCCCCAGCCAGTGGTGCAAGACCCTGGGGCAGTGAAGGGCAGAACAGGCCCTGTGACGTTCCTGGGCAGCTGGCCACTCTCCTGTATTAGCCAGACTTGACGCAGGGAGCCAGAGGCAGAAAGAGGAACACAACTTTTTTTTTTTTCAATGCCATTGCAGAGATGCAAGATATTTTACCTTCTGAGATTGGTGTCCTAAAAAAAACAATGATTTGTGGGTGGAAGCCTTCAGAACCCCAGTGCAGGAAACCAGCATCAATCGACTGCTTGTCAAATCACTCAGTATCGAATGAGCATTTACTATTTGCTGGATCTGCATTCAGTGCTAAGGGATGCAGACACGTGACATGAACACACGTGGGAGAGAAACAGTCAAACACACCTGAAAGCAAAGGGGTGGGGCGTTGAAGAAGGAAGCTCCAAGCTGGGAGTGGCAACACAAGCCTGGAGTCCCAGCTTCTCAGGAGATTGAGGTGCAAGGATCCCTGGAGCCCAGAAATTCCAGGCTAACCAGACAATATGGCAATACCCCATCTCAAAATATCACTTAACAGATACGATTTCTACAGGAAAGCAGTAAAGCACTCATTTGGTGTTAGGCAAATATGCCCTTGGTGAGGATCTGAAGTCTGTTGGGTGCTAAATGTGCAATTGTTACTTAACCTCTGAGCCTTGATTTTCTCACTCTGTAAAAGAGAGATATCATCTACCTATTTTGCAGTTGCGAAGGCTAAATGAGATAAAATGGGTGAACAGCATGGTGGTAGGAGTGCCGGCTTCAGATTAAGCCTGACTGGGCGCAGACCTCAACTCTACCACTTCCTTCCGGTGGTCTTGGGCAAGCACCTACACCATGGGGTTGATGTGAGACTTACATGAACTTTATCCTATGAAAGCTTTTAGAATAATCCTGGAACATAGTAAACACTCAATAAATCTTTGATGTTGGAGACAGCACAGTCTCTGGCCTGGCTCAATAAACAGAAGCTGTTAAAATGATCAGAAATGTAGATCAGCGTTTGGGGAGTTATCAGGAAAAAGGCCCAGAGTGGGTAGAAATCACAGAAGGAAGAAGGCACAGCTGATGGGGTCCAGACAAGGCATGCGCTTTGGAAATCAGGACAGCAAGGCTGGCCTGACCGGATGATGTGCTGAAGAGTTGGAAGGCTGAGTCTTGGAATTCTTGCAAGAACCCAGCTTCCTACAACACAGTGCCAATGACAACAGCCACCTCCTACCTGAGCTTACACGGTGCTGCTTCTTGTTTATGTCCTTTAATTTTCCAAGCACCTCTCCGTGAAGAGTAGTAGTTCTGACACCCTCAGGTTATTTTCTTTCAGTGAGAAATCCAGCTCAGAGTTAGGTGACTCACTCAAGATCTCAGGGCTTGTCAAAGGCAAGATCGAGATTTGAACCTATTTGTTGAACACATTCTGGGGTTCTCTGAAGGAGTAACCCCACCACAAAGGAGTTGCTAGGGGGTGTTCCCTTATCACGTGCCCAAGTTCTGGGAGTCTGCTCTGGAAGCTTCCAGGGCCCTGTGCATGTGGAACAGAAGGGGCACTAGCTGCTGCCCTCATGCTGGGGAGCCGGACTCCAAGTTCTACTCCCGGCAAGTGGGTGCCAGTGTCTTAGTCTAGTGCAAGTCAAATCTTCAACCTGTTTGGTGAAGAAGCCCCACCGAGCTCTGGCCTGGCAGTGACAGGGCAGGGAGCTCAAGGCCGGGATGGGAAGACAGCAGCCTGGGCATGTTGGTGCCAGTTCCCACTTTGCAGTACCACCGGCTTTGGAGCCACTGGTATGAACTGCAGCTCTCACCATACCTGATCTGAAGCAGCGTATGAAATGAGATGGCAAGCAGTGTTGTAGAAACTGGAGAGCCTGGCTCTTTCCCTTCCTTTCAGGTAAGTATACCCTAAACTCCTTCCATGTAAAACCCACTTGAAGTTGCTGCCATTCAGCGCTGGCTGATGATTCCCACTTTCAAAACATCCTCAGCAGGAAAAAGCTGAATTATTTACACGGGAGAAAGGAAAACCCATGTGCACACAAAAATCTTCTCATTGCAACTTTATTAATAATTGCCAAAAGCTGGAACCATTCCGGCATTTTCCAGCAATGTGAGCAAATGATGGAATACTACTCAGCAATAGAAAGGAATGAGCTACTGATTCCCACAGCAGGGTGAGTCCCTAGGGCATTATGTAGTCAGTGCAAGAAGTTAAGACTCCAAAGGACATGTGTATAATTTCATTTATATGGCGCCACGGTAAAGCAGCAACTAGAAGGACAGAGAATAGTCCAGTGGTTGCCATCAATTAAGGGCTGGGGAGTTTTGACTGTAGAGTGGTGTCATAAGGGTCTTCTTGGGGTGGCGGGAATTTCACCTCCTAATTGTTGTGGTGGTTGCCTGACTCTGCACATGTCAAAACTCACAGACCTGTACCCAGAGTGCATTTCGTTGTGTTGTATGGGGAAAAACTAAACGCCTAACTGGGGAGATGGAGGGAACTATCTTTCTAGTGAGTGAAGGCTCATTTCCACTCAATAATAAATGATCTTCTGTTATCAAAAGGCATCTAATAACATTGTTCAGAATTATCTGGACGCCAGCTGCACACAGGACAGAGTTCACTGGTGTGTCTGAATGCTCAGCTGCTTCTAAGAAATTACAGTCTGAGCTGGAGCCAAATGCTTGTTCACTCAGTGAGCCAATATTCAAGGTGATCTGATGGTGCTCTGGAGTCTACTGGAGACTTCTTCAGTGGAATCCTGTCCCAGAGAGAATGCTCCACTTCATGCTGGCAGACGTTCCCAGGACCTCTGTGAAGCTCACTGGGATGAATTCAGGACCAGTGCTCACTGAGGGGGTGGGACTGTGGCTTAGTCCTTCCATTTCTGGGAAGGTCACTTATCCACCAGAGAAGCCAGTGATGGGTTGCTTCACCCCTTACCTTGCTGTGAAAGGAAGACCAAGCCATGCTGGGGCCTGGGAAGCTCAGAGGCAGAGGTGAAGGCAGGCTCCAGAGTGTCCACGTGAGCCCGGATCTAAAGAAAAACCACACTACAGACCTGTTTTGCTCATGAACAACTTTTATTTTTGTTCTCAATATGTGCCCTTGAAGATTCCAAAATGTTGGAGTTTCTGATTCTCCTGGGACCAAAGCCAAAGGCATTGTGTGGAGATCCTGGCCCTGGCTCCTGCTCTCTCCTGAGCAGCTCAGTGGGAGGCCTAGGGGAGAGGGATCCATCAGGCTGCCTCATTCCAAGATGGGTAACACGGTGAAAAGAATTAGTAAAACATAGACTCAGTCTGTAAGGGGTTCAAATATACATATTCTATATATATAAACCTGTTATATATAGGATTTCAACGTATTGGTTTCCTTGTGATTTGTAATTGAAGTACAAATGATAAAGATGTTGCACACTGCTGATTCCCCTTCTCAGCCCCCCTCCCTCCCCAACATAAATAACATTATAAAGGTCCGGTGATCCTAAGAGTTTCTGTTGTTGTAAATATTTTCTTTTAAAAATCATTTTCCCCTTCCTCCCCTGCAAACTACCTCTGAGAGTTTGTAACCTAGCAGCATGGAATGGACAAGACTGGGGACCGCGTAGGGGGCTGGTGGAGGGAGCGTGGGGCATTGCTTTTCACCAGCTGGCACCAGCTGGGCTTGCGTCCCCACTGACGACAGAGGCTACAACAGGAAGCAGAGAATGTGCAGCGCGGCTTGGCCTCCTCCAGAGGAGGCTGGCTGGACCACTGAGGAAGGCCCTAAAGGCCTCGAGGTTTTGGGGACAGAGCGCAGCTCCAGAAATGTCTTGGCTCAGTATTTACAGAGTGTCTTTAAGCTGCATGTTCCTAAGAAATTCGTTTCTGAAGATGCCTCTTCCGAGGTTGGCTGGGGAAGAACTGAAAACCAAAACCAAACCAATTCCCACACACGTGAAAGTCCCGTCTTACTCGGCAATGTTCACACACATAATTAAGAGTAGATACCGACAGAGACTGGGTTCTTTTCTGATTCTTTTTTGGAGAGTATGAGAACAGGGAAGAGAGGCATGCGCTAGGGAGAACGCCGTCCCTTCTTCAGCATTAAGTGACACTGGATGGTCTGGATCCGGTTCTTGGCTGGGACAAACTCAGGCTGGAGCTTCAGTGTTGACTCATACCACACCAGTGCTTTCTCAAACTCCTCCTGTGCGGGCAAAGGGACAAATGTGAGAGGAATGGCACCACTAAAGAGCAACCATGACTGGTTTTTTTGGTACTGGGGACTGAACCCAGGCGTGCTTAACCACTGAGCCACATCCCCAGCCTGTTTACTTTTGTTCTATTTTGAAACAGGGTCTCATTAAGTTTTTAGGGGCTTGCTAAGTTGCTGAGGCTGGCTTTGAACTCGTGATTCTCCTGCCTCAGCCTCCTGAGCTGCTGGGATTACAGGTGTGTACCACTGCGCCCAGCTAACCTGACTTCCTTTTGCTCAGAAAGCACCTTGTGTTAGTAACAATTCTAAAGTATTTCTCAGTGGATCCATATCTCTGCAGAGAGGTTGAGACCAGGAAGGAAGCAGCTGCTCCATCCCGATGTGTAGCATTGTGAAGCGGAGCTGAGTGGAAGAAGCAAAGGGAGAGGGGTCGCTCACCTTCTACCAGTTACGGTTGCAGCCAACCCGGGAATAGCATGGGCGGCAGTAAGAACATGGCCGAGGGCCTGAAGAGCACCAGCACTGCGCCAGGTGCTTTATGAAATCCTGGCATCGATCGAATCCTCACAGACACCTCTATGATCACGTCTGGTTAATGCTCATTCTGCATATGCCTATATTTTCTACTGTGGCTAGAAAGATGGAGGTAAACTTAGGTGTCTCAATTAGACTTGTAAAGTTTAACGACTTTATTTTCCCTAACATTTAAAAATCTGAACAAGATGGAAGTGATTACCACCATATCGAAGGCATTAAATCTTTTACTTAGATTAACACTCTCCACCAAGAGCCCAACTCAACACTTAAGTGACTCCTTCTAGCCCGGTGAGAGAATTCTTCATTCATATTAGCAAATTTCACGTTTACTGGGGACAGAAATAGACTTCAATTTTAAGAAGCAGAGAGGGAAATCTGCACATCCACCAATAACCTGGCCAAATTACACTTCCTGCTTCTGAAGTCAAGGATGATATATGAATCTCATAGCCTAGGGCTGCTCATCCTATTAACTGCTGTTGAGAGGACCTTGGGAATAGCCCCATGTGTGACACCACACTTTAGATTAAAGTGGATGGCATGGTTCTTGTGCTAAATTTGGTTATGACAGCTTTTAGGGGACCCTTGGGGTTTTAAGTTCTGAAGTCACCCTTGATTCTGATCATGAGGGATTATGGCTTTGCCATTTTCTCTGTAAACAGTTATCTGTCACACTAGTGGAATTTCATCGTCCATTAAATATTTGATGAGTACCTACTATGTGCTAAGCACTGTGAGATGCTGAGAACAGCAAAGTGAAGAGGAGCCTGTCCCTAAGGAGCTCACGGTCTAGAGGGAGACACACTTAAACAAAGAATTATAAGCCAAGGTGAACACAGGGCAGAGAGGTACGCATGGGGCACCGTGAGGCAGCGACAGGACCTCACTTACCCTGGAGGCAGGAGGGAACAAGCGTGTGTCTACGTGGAGTATTGGGTGGGTAACGTTTAGGGACAAGGGAAGTCTCCAGAAAACTGTAGGTAAATCTGACTACTATTCATGGAAAATTCATGGTGAGGAACTTAAGAGCTGCAGATGCGTAGATGAATTCTGTGTACTACTAAAAATCCAAAACCAACCAAACAAAAGCCCCCAAATTTTCTAACCTCACCATCATAGAATTCACCCTTGATGATGCTGGCGATTTGAGACATAAAGCCTAGAGGAACCGGAGGACAGTGATGCGCTCGAGAAGCTCTGCAGTCAGAGATGTGCCTCTGCTCACTGGCACCCGGCTTACCATCGCCACGTAGACGTTGCCCAGCGTGAAATGGTTCACAGCAAAGTGTGGCGCGATCTCCACCGCCATGGTGGCGACGATGACAGCGTCGTTCCAGAGCTTGGCATTGTGGAGGATGTTGGCCAGGCTGATCAGGGGCACGTCCTGAGACAGGGGAGGAGTGGAGAGAGGGGAGAGTGAGCCTTCACAGAAACTGCAGCTCATGCTTCCTGTAGGTGCTAGAACAGTGTGGTGTACAGTGCTGGTCTGCTGTCTGCTCCTCCTCTGCGACAGGACACCAAAATAGTCTCCTGCTGGCACGAAGGCACAAACCAATTCCATCTTCCACTGACAAAGTCTTGCCTCAAAAACCAAACAAACTACAAATGTCAGTTGAAGCAAATGGTCCGCAGAGTGATGGAACTGATTCATTCTGGTGCAGACTGGTAATAAAAAGTGCAGGCACGTGTCCACAGACCACACTTGGCTCAAAAGAGCCTAAGAGGCCGCCGGGACCCTGGGGATACGAGAAACCCAGAAAGACTTGCAGGATGGCCAGAGCATCTGCTGCACAACAGGCTGGCTCCAGTGCAGCTGAAAAGGTACTAAGGAATGTAATGGCCCAAGTTCCAACTTGCTGAGGCAGGGGGCATGCTAGTGGGGACAGCTCAGAGAGCAGGCCACAGGGTCCCTGGCTCCATCCTACCTGCGTCCTGACTGGGTTAGCATGAGAGGGCTGGCTGAAAGCTCAGGATAAACCTCAGCTGGGGACTCTTGTCGTCGGAGCCCCACTCACCTTCATCTGGTGAGGAGCGTAGTGCAGGGCCTGGCGTAGGCAGTCGATCGCTTTCTTTCCTTGGCCTTTCACTCTCCAGTAGAGGGCTGCCATGCTGGAAAGGACCCAGGACGTCTGATTCTACAAAGGAATGGACAGCGAAGACTGGAGTCTCTCCAATAACACACGCACATTGTCAGGATTAGGAAGAGTAACACGCACCACCACCGTTCACCCGAGGACTTCCTAGGTGGGCACTTAGGTCTGTCCCCGTGTCAATCCACAGAGCAGTCGGAAGAGTGCCAGACTACTGTTGTTACACGGTCTTTTCATGAAGGAGAAAACTAGGATTCACAAAGGTGAAGTAACTTGCTCAAGACCACTCAACTACAAATTAGCAGGACTATATTTAATGTCCAATGCGATTTTACTTAAATCTATTTAACTTCCGGACTGGTAGCTCACTCACATGTCCCAAAACCCAGAAAGTACACAAAGTTATACTAGAAAAGTCACCCTCTTGTCCTTGTCTCTACTGTACATAATGCTACTTTAAGTCCTGCTTCCTTCTAGGATTTGTTTTACACAAGCAAATATGAAGACAGCACTATACGCCTGTCTTTTTAAAACATGAAGTAATCTATTTATTTACATAAGAGGTGACATCTGTCACCGAATAAGATAACTTGGAGCTCTTTTCCCATCGGTATACGGAAAGCTTCCTCTTTCTCTGCTAACAGCTGCGTAGCATTTCCTGGTGGGAATGTGCTATTGTTTGTTTAATTGGATTCTTATTAAGAAGTACTCCGATTCTCCTCAAATTTTCACCATTACTGCCATGCTGCGAAGGTGACCTTGCCCAGGCAGTCTCTTATGTTTGTGCACTTGTAGGACACATTTCCAGATGTGGACGCATGTCAAGGAGACTTTTATCATTTTGCTAGATTTTGCCAAACTGCCCCTACACAGGATTGGAACAATTTAATTTCCTGTAAGAAATATGAGTATACCCATTTTTACAGCCTTATCAGAGTGTGTTACTAAAAGGTTTGTCATCCATAGGTGAAAAGTATGGTTTAAGTCTGTATCTTCCTATTTATGAGTACAACTATCCATCCTCTTGCATTTCTTCTTTGTGAACTATCTATACTTATATTTTGTTAATTTTTCTGAGGCCTTTATCATGTTGATTGGAAAAAGTGCCTTTATATCTACTCGGGAGATCATGCTGTTCCCTCTGATCGGGTTTACCAACATGTTCCCCAGTTTTAAGCCTGCTTTGAACTTATGGCACTTGGCGTGATGCAGATTTTGATTTCTATTGAGTTCAGTTTACTAATTTGTATCTGGTGACTTCTGCATTTTCGGCTCTAGTTGGCTTTCCTCACTTCAAGGTTTTCAAGAAATTTCATCATGTGTACCCCTCCCTTGGCCCTGAACTTGTATAGCTTCATTTTTGACATTTAAATCTTGGATCCATTTGAAATTTAACAGTGTGATACAAAAGATATGGCTCCCACTTAATCTATTTCCAGATGACTACTAAGTTGTCTCAGTATTTCATGACAATGCATCTTTTCTTTTAGTGAGATGTGATCTTTACTATATGCAAAATTTTAGCACTTGATTAAATCTAACTTTAGATTTAGGTCTAAATTTGGATTTTTCTGTCTATTTCATCTATCAGTTTTGACTGATGGTCTCGGACTCCCAGCCATTACAGAAGAGGCAATGGGAAAATACCCTGCTTCCTATCTTCTTTCTTCCCATCTAATTTTTGGTAATTTTATAATTGCACATTGTCAGGGAATATAGTATTTATATCACAGTTTTCAGCCTTGTGCCCCGCTTTTGTTTTAGCATTGGTTCTAAAGGTAAATGTATTCAATGACCACTGACATTACTTTTGTGTGGTTGTCCCAAACATCTCCTGATTGGCTGAAGTTCATCTTCTGGTAGTTTCTTCAAGAAGAGTTCATGGAAACGACATTCCTGGAGATAACTGTTATGGGCTGAAATGTGTTCCTCCAAGATTCGTATTTTAAAATCCCAACTACCAGAACCTTAAGATGTAACTGCATTTGAAGGTCTTTAATGAGATTAAGTTAAAATGAGGCTATCAGGGCAGGGCCTAAGCCAATATAACTGAATTTATATGAAGGATTTATAAGAAGAGATGCATGAGGGTCCTGTGTGACCAGCCAGACAACATGTGGAGAGGGAGAGACTGGGGCCATGTGTGAGCCACAGAGAGGCCTCAGAGGAAACCGAACCTGCCGGCTCCTTGATCTTGGACTCACAGCTTCTAGACGCAAGAGAATAAATTTGTTGTTTAAGCCATCCTGTCTGTGGTATTCTGCTATGGTTGTCCTAGTGGACCAATACACTCTTTACGTTCAAAACTTTCTGTCTTCGGTCTTCATGCCTAAGAGAGAGTTTGGAGATAACGCCACAGCACACTTTTTCCTCAAATAGTCTGCTGGTGTTTCTTTTCAATATCTCATAGTATAGAAGGCATTACAGTGAAATCTGAAGCTCACCTCCTCTCTTTCTTAGTGACTTTATCCTTTTGATTGGCTTCCTAAAAGGATTTTTATTTTTGGTACTGGGAACTGAACCCAGAGCGGCTTAACCACTGAGTCACATCCCCAGTGGGATTTTTCATTTTGAGACAGGGTCTTGCTAAGTTGCTTAGAGGCTAAGTTGCTCAGGCTGGCTTTGAACTTAGGGTCTTGCTAAGTTGCTTAGAGTCTCACTAAGTTAGTTGCTCAGGTTGATGAGACCCATGGCAACTTAAATGAGACCCTGTTTCAAAATAAAAAATAAAAGAAATGGAGATGTAGCTCAGTGGTAAAGTGTCCCCAAGTTCAATCTCCAGTAACAAAAACAAAACAAAACAAGTTGTCTTTAATCCTCCACTGCACCTTTTAAACACAGTTCTATTACTCACAGGTATATTTGCTTCAAAAATGTTACTTCGTTTACTTCTTCCCGAGCTTTCTGAAGATGGCATGCAGAACGCATCTTCTATGGCTTGAGGTTGTTACTCGAACCATTTTTCTAAGACTCATCCATGCTATTTTGTGTAGTTTTAGTTCACTCAATTTCTTTGCTGCACAAATAAATGTCCACTAAGTGAATTTACCACAACGCATTTCTCCACTTTCTGCAGATGGGGGTTTGAGTTGTTTCCTGTTTTTATTAAGTGTCCCTATATTGCAAATAAATGTGTAGAGTTTCTACAGTCTAGAGCAGACACTTAAGAGAGTATGTGGATGATAGGCCATGAAAATGTTAAGGGAAAAAAAAATAACCAAAAACAAAAACCCAGGAGAACAACTGATTGCTTCCCAAAGGTGGTGTGCCGATTTCCAGTCCCGTGTGCGTTGTTTAAAAGTGCCTCTTGAAAGGGGGAACAAAGGAGTAGAGGAAGGGGATGGGAAGCGTGGGGATGGGAAAGGGGAACGACTCTGACCAGACTGTAACGTGCACGTTGTGAATGCACACAGCGAACACTACTCTCATGTATGATTACAACGCACCAATTTACAAAAACTAAAAAATCAGTTTTAAAGTGAAAGCATTAAGTATTTCAATAAAAAGTGCCTCTCGATCCACATATTTTTGTAACCCTGGGTTTTATTCGTTGGTGTAAAACGGCATCTAACCATCTTGCTGTTCGTTTCCTAATGATCAGTTAGAGTGGGGATTATTTCCCACGCTTACTCATCCCACATCTCTTATGTGACCAGTGTTTGTATCTTTTATGCAATTTCTTTTCTTTTTCGTGGTGCTGTGGATGGAGCCCAGGGGCTTGCTAGGCAAGGGTTCTACCACTGAGCTACATCCCCAGTCCCAAAACATTTTCTATTTTATTACTTCTTCTTCTTCATTCTGATCAATTTGTATGTTCCATATCTTAATCCTTTGTGTACATCAAGTGTTATTATTCATATCTTCTCACTCTGGCTTACCTCTCTATAACTTAAAAAAAATTCTGAGGCTGTTTTATTGAGTATATGTAAGTTGAGAACTGGCATAGCTTTCTGATGAATCAAACACTACTATGTAATCACTGTCTTTGTCTCTAATAATTTTTATTTTGAAATATAGGTAATTAATATAACTTTTTCCTTTGGTTTAGTATCTACTGGGTATATTTTCCCCCATTTTTCAATATTTTTATCACGTGTTAGGTATGATTTTTACAAAAATACATAGCTCCTTTTACATGTTCTAGTTGGACATTATTGTCACTGTTATATTATAAATTGTTCTTATCTGTCCAGATTCTTGGATGTTTTTTCCTCTCCTTTTTTTGGCCAGGAAATGTGCACTTTAAAAATGATAAAATACATCAGAAGAAATTATTACCAGCATTTTCAATTCAGGACTACAGATGTTTACTTAACCTCATCATTCTTAAATCAGGATCTCCTTTCATCTACACCAATATTTCAGTTTTCAAGAATGCCCACAAAATTACTCATTTATTGGAATCAAGACTTGAATGTAAAACCCAAACTATAGAACTGTTAGAAAAAAAGTGTATGGAGGATGCTCCATGACATTGGTATGGGCAACGAGTTTTTGGATAACAATTCAAAAGCACAGGCAGCAAAAGCAAAAACCAGACAAATGGTATCCCATTAAACTAAAAAGTTTCTGCACAAAAAAAAAAAAAAAAGGAATCAATCAACAGAGTAAAGAAGCAATCTACAGAATGGGAGAAAGTATTTGCAAACTATTGCAAATCAGGGGCTAGTACCTGGAATCTTTAAGGAACTTACAACTCAAAAGCAAAACCCGATCTGATTTAAAAAAACTACCGACAGTTGCCTGGATGAAGAAAATACTGTATACATAGATATACAATGGAATACTATTTGGCCATAAAAATGATGAAATCCTGTTATCTACAGTGACACAGATGATCCTGGAGGACACTGAGTGAAATAAACCAGGCACAGAAAAACAAATACTGCATGATCTCACTAGTTTGCGGAATCCAAAAAAGTTGAGCTGGTGGCAGTATAGAATTTAATTCTGGTCGCCAAATTCTAGAAAGGGTAGGATAAAAGTGGATGGGGAGAGATGGGTTAATAGCTGCAGCTACAGTTAGGAGGAACAAGTTCTGGGGTTCTATTACATAGCACTATAGTTAGCAAAGTTATATGTTTCAAAATAACGAGAAGAGAGGATTTTGAATGTTCTCACCACATAAAACTGATGAAGATCTGAGGTGACAGATATGCAAATACACTAATTTGATCATTACCTAATATATACATGTATTGAAGCATCACATGGTATCCCATAAATATGTACATTATTTGTTGATCAAAAACAACCCCAAATTACTCTTTTGTTTCACAATATATATACCTACAATCTCTGAAAAACCCTGTTAATATTATCAGCAACTTTAATATTATTGAAAACAGTACAAAGTTTTCTTTTGTTGTTAGGGTAAATCTCAGTAAGAATGAAAAGTCAAATAAATGTGTTCTGAAGTTATCTGGAATAATTCCTCTTGATGTAGTAATACCAACAACTGAATGCATAGCTAGGCTCATTTAGTTTACTTTAAAAATTGTTTTATTAAAATTTATTTTGTAATCATACAAAATCTTTATTTGGTTCTAAATATCAAATTGAAAAAATAATGTAGAGTCAAGAAAATCCTGAGCTTCATTCCCTGTCTTCTCTACTGCATTTTTTCTTTCCTCCATGGGAAACCATTTAAAAATACTTTTAAGACGTAGTATATTACCTTTCTAAACATCTTTCTGGCTCCTGCTCTATATTGCTCCTTGCCTTGCCATTAAAAAAATTAGTGACCTAATGAGATATGTTTTTTTCTACTTTATAAATATCCTGGAGATTACTTTCTGCAAGTTCGCAAAGATGGTCCTTGTTTTTTCTCCTTTTCTTATGACAGTTGTGGAAGCCTTCATTGTGGGGACATTCTATAGGGAATGTTTTTAATGCAGTTAGTCCCCTACTGCTGGGCACTTGGGTTGCTTCCATCAGTTACTCCAAGTCAGCTTTGTTCATAGGTATTTTTGTTTTAATTTTTACCAATGTATTTTTAGAAAAGATTCCTAAAAGAAATGGCTCTTTAAGGGTAACAGTGCATAATTCTGCTAGATGAGGTTAACCTTCTCTCTGCAGAGGTTATTCCCTTCTGCTTTACCATAAACAATGGAGGATAGCACCCGTTTTCTAATAGCACTGCCGGGAGTATCTTACCAAACTGGAATTTTGCCAATGAAATGAAGGAGAAATATATGTGTAGTTTTGATTTTTTCCCCACCCTAGTTTTCAGAAACAGAAATATACACCACTGACTTTAGTCCCCTCTCCCCATATTTCCTCTTTTAAACTAATATATCCACAGGCTATAAATTCCCCTCAAACACTCCTTTAGCTGCACCCCACAAGTTTTGATACGCTGTACCTTTACCAAACATTTAAAAGTATTTTCTATTATTGTGTTGTTTTGATTGACTTGTGGGTTATTTATAGGTGTGCGGTTTAATGTTGCCAAAATAGCTGGGTATTTTGTATCTATCCTTTAAACTTATTTCTAGTTTGGACAGAAAACATGTCTTAAATGATTTTTATGTTTTAACTGAGGCTTAATTTATGAGTCAGCTTATGAACAACACAGTAAATGTTCCATATGCATTTAAAAAAGTTACTTTGTCACAGTTGAAAGCAAAATTATGTAAATATTAGTTGAAGGTCATTTATTAGTAAGATGTTTTATACTTTTACTGATTTTGTTTGTTTATTTCCATCAGTTTTTTAGTGGCATGTTGTCTTTTATGTCTGTGGGTTCATTTATTTCTTCTTTTGAATCTATCAGTGTTTAAGTGTTTAGTGCTTATTTTATGTAATTTGGAAGAATGCTATTAGTTATATACAGACTGCAACCTTCTATACTTCTGGTGGATTGACTATCATTTGAAACACTATATTTATTGGTAGAAATGCTTCTTTCCTTAAATTCCACAATGTTTGATTTAACATAGCTATGTCATCTTTCCTAGGCATCTGTATGTCTTTTTTTTAAAGAGAGAGAGGGGCTGGAGCGGTGGCTCAGTGGTTATGGAGCTTGCCTGGCATGCGCCAGGACCTGAGTTCAAACCCCTACACCTCGTACACAATGAAGTCTCGGAGCAATGAAAGCCACATGAAAAACTAAATAAAATTAATTCTCTCTTTCTCTCACTGTCCCTCTCTCTTTTAAAGAGAGAGAGAGAGGGGGGGGGAGAGGGAGAGGGAGGGCTGGAGTGGTTGCTCAGTGGTTACATGCTTACCCGTCATGTGTGAGGATGCGAGTTTCAATCCCAACACCACATACACAATGAACTATCAGAGCAACGAAAGACACATGAAAAACTAAATAAAATTGATTCTCTTTTGCTGTCCTTCTCTCTCTTAAAAAAAAAAAAAAAAGGAGAGAGTGAGTGTGTGTGTGTGTGTGTGTGTGTGTGTGTTTATTTTTTCATCTGGTTTTTGTTTTTCCTCCGTTTAGCTGTGCATATGGTGCCAGGGATTGAACCTGGTCCTTGTGCATGCCAGGCAAGCGCTCTGCTGCTGAGTCACCTACCTCTCCAGCCTCTGTATATCTTTTCTTCTGTTTAATTTCAATTGTTTTATTTTACATTAAGATGTGTTACTTTTAGCTGGGTGCAGTGGCACACGCCTGTAATCCAGCGACTTGGGAGGCTGAGGCATGAGGATCACAAGTTCAAAGCCAGACTCAGCAATTTAGGGCAGGCAACTTAGCAAGACTCTTTCTCACAAAAAGGATGTGGCTCAGTAGTTAAGCACCCCTGGGTTCAATTTCTGGTACAAAAAAATGTGTTACTTTTAAAAAGCACATAGTTGGGTTCAACTTTTAATGCCAGTATGACAATGTTGATACTCAACTGGAGTCCTTAGTCTGTATTTACTGTGATTACTGACCTACTGAATTTATCTCTATCATTTTACTATTTGCCTTCTAATTCACCCACCTGTTTACCATCTTTTGTCCTTTCTTGCTTCTTTTTTGAATAATCATTTTTTTATTATTCCACTTTCCCTGAATCATAATTCTTTTAGTGATAAACTTAGACATTATAATATGCATCTTCAAGTTACTCCAGAATTTAAAAATGTATTATTATTTTATATTGCTTTCCTGATAATGCTAAAATCTAACACTTAAACCATGAATACCAAGAGAAGGCTATCTCACGTTAACTTTTCAGCTTGTTTCTGGGGCAACTGAAACCTCACAGAGGTAGAATGTCACTGTGTTACTGGTCAGCACAGGTGAACGACGAGGAGACAGGAGAAGCGTGAATGACCTGGTGGAGAGAACGGCTCCAGGCTTTCCCAGTGTGATGGTTCTTGTTCGTGATGGAACCCCTGGATTCTAGGCCTATGGGACTTGAGAGTTGAAGGCACCTTGCACCAGAGTTGTCACCTGGGGGAAGGGGCAGAGAATAGCTCTCAGGGGCTGCTGCCAGATAGCTATGGGGACGCTGGATGAGACTCGTGAAAAGCTGCACTGCTGGCTTGCTGTTTCCTGTTTCTGTCCTCTGTGAAGGCAAGGCCACGAGAGGCCCACTGAGTCTGTGAGAATGAGGATCTATCTAGCTAGTTCTAAACCACTGGGAATGGCCACTGTGGGGTAGTGGCAGCAGAACAGACTCTCATATTCTTGGTTTGATATAGCTGAGGCATTGTGGCATGAAAGGCCCTGACAGAGATGGAATCGAAGCCTCACTGGGGATCCACTTTCCCAGAGTTTACATTGTGGGAAAAGAAAAAAGCTCTGGAGGCACACTTATGCTGAGAAAAACTGCCCACTCCTCTCCACTGACCAGGAGATGGATTTGACCAGAAACCCAGCTGCAATGGTGGGGCTGGCTGGAAAGAAGACTGCCCTGGTGGAGCTGGTGCATTTGGGCCAAATGAAGCAATGACTCTGTGCCTGGGTCTGTGATTGGACAAAGAAGCTGGAGCTATTGGATTGGCTCTGACCTAACTGGATTGGCCACTGTCTAGTAGTGCCTATGAGCCTGCAGCGGGGCAGTGGGGCACAAAAGCGGAAGAGCCACTCTGCACCCTCTCAGGAGGTGGAGGAGTATCCAGCAACTTGGATACAAACTGGCTGCAAACTGGCAATGGCAGCAGCTTGGTGCAAATCTGGGGCCACATGGGGAGGGCACCTTTGCAGAGCCTTCTGAGCACTGTGTGGAGAGCGATGTCAGCGTGGCTTAGGGTTCTGATAATGTGTATAGACCTAAACCTAAAACGGAGTTTGACTAATGCTGTCTGCTGATGGTGAAAATTATGACAATGCAAACTCAGTGACTCCCTAAGGAGATGATCACTGATGAACATCTGAATAAATAGTAAAGAATAATGACTACCGTAAAAGCTGAAGGCAAGGGAATGTGGAGAGCCTTGCTATTCTGTGGATGGTAAATGGTAAGGTAGCATTTCTGCTGCTGTTCTTGCCATCTGCTGAAGCACTGGTTTCAAACGGGCCTCAGACTAGAGCTCACCCAGTATCATTTGGAATTTACTAGAAATGTAAATTTTTGAGCCTGATTCTAAGTCCTATTGAATATGGAAGTGGGGTCATATGGGCACAACAATCAACGTTTTTGTTTTTGTTTTTTAAAGAGAGCGGAACAGTGAGAGAGAGAGAGTGAGAATTTTATTTAGTTTTCATATGGCTTTTGTTGCTCTGACACTTCATTGACTACTTGGTGCTGGGGTTTGAAACTGTGTCCTCACACATGCCAGGCAAGCGCTGTAACCACTGAGCCACTGCTCCAGGCCCAATAATCAACATTTTAACAAGATGGTAATTCAGATGTATGGTAAAGTCTGAGTACTATACTCAGTACTCAGTATTCAGGGTCGTGTTGGATTTGACCTTCTGGCTCTACTCCCCTGAAAACCTGAAAAAGGGGAAGTGTGCTATTAGAAGGGATCAACGCTTATGGTAAAAACGACTCTGACTGGTGAATGTATCTGGACGGGGAGACTGTAGACAAGCCCCAGATATCTGGTGGAAAGCCAAGGCCTTGTGCTTTCAAGTGTCGGGGTTCTTGTAGAGAGCCATGCCCCTTTCCAGGACTCTATGCCCACGGGGCTAATGCAAAACATACTGATTTCATGTGTGTCTTGAGACAACCTAGGCCAGGGCAGTTAGCACAAGAAATCATTTAGCTTGTTCCTTTGAGCTGCCACTTGGCAGGACAGGGGGGCAGGCAGCAAATGGCCCCGGGGCTAGGTGTGAACTACTGTGAGGGCTCACTCTGGAGGTTCACACCTGTAGGGGTGTTTCCCATCATGTTCCTCCTAAGTGGGGCCCAGGTAAAGCAAGACCCACTGAGCTGCATGAATGTGAAATGTCTAACAGGAAGGACCTCAGACTAGCCATCCTGGTCAAGGGAACTCCCTTTCTGCCTTCTGTAGTACTGCTGTCATGAATTATAACTTTGGAAGGCATTACTATCTTGATTTTATAGCAACATACTTATTTATTTATATTTATTTTTAGTTGTTCTTTGCAATTTCAGTATTTCTCAGTTTCCATCTGGGATAGTTTTCTTACGGCCCTCCAAAACCCCTTTAGTGATTTTTCACGTAAGTCTGCTGATAACATGTTATTTTGGTGGGCTAAAATATTTTTAAAACTGAAGTGTAATTTACATCAATATGCTGAGATCCCAAGTGTAACATTCAGAGAAATATTCAACAAGCCAGAAAGTTCTTTCATCTTCCATGAAGCAATCGCTGACCTGACTTCTATCACCACAGTTCAGCTTTGCCGAGTCTGGAATTTCATATAGGACCCATACATCATGTACTTTATGACCAACTTCTTTTGATAGCATATTGTTGAGATTTGTGGATGTTGGTTCTTCCTTGCCAAATAGTACCCAGAGTATGATTGAATACACCAGGGTTTATCCATTCTTCCACTGATGGGTACCTCACTGTTTCCAATTTCATTGGCTATTATGAATAAAGCTGCTGTGAACATTTTTTTAATGAGTATTTTTGGACATATGTTTTCAGTAAATGCCTAGGAGTAAAATTACTGGGTTGTATATGCTTAGCTTTTTAATAAATTGCTGACCTATTTATAAAATGATGATCCCGTTTTACACTCCCTGCTGGAATGCCTGAGGGTTCCTGTGGCTCCACAGCTGTTATCAAACCCTTCTAGAAAGCATGTATGTGATATCTGATTGGCTTTTGGTTTGCATTTGTATGAGCTCTTTATGTTCTGAATTCAGGTCCTGTGTCAGACACATGTGCTGTGAATATTTTACACTAGACTGGCTCATCTGTTGAAGAAAAGTGTTAATTTTGATGAAGCCCAATTTATCAATTTTCCCTTAAATAATTTATGCTTGTGTCCTAAAAACTCTCTACTTACATATACCAAGGACTTGAAGATATTCTCCCATATTTTGTTCTCGTAGCTGTATTGTTTTAGCTTCACTTTTCTGTTTATGTCTATGATTCACAAGTTGACTCGGGGTGATGTGAGATATGGGTGCATTTTTCCCTTCTATATGAAATGTACAGCTGTTCCAGAAACATCTGTTGAAGATATTTTTACTACACATTCAGTGGTGCTCTTGCAATCATTACATGTGTATGGCCCCCCTATCATTCCACTGATTTTATAGTCTCTTTGCCAACGCTTCACATAGTGATTACTGTGTTTACTTCAGTTTTGCAGGGTATTTTCAGGTACAGAATTCGAGGTTGGCAGCGTTTTCCTTTGGCAATCGAGATGTGTCATTCCTTTGCCTTCTGGTCCCACTGTTCCTTTTGAGAAGTTGGCTATCAATCTCACAGTTGTTTACTTGAAAATGACATTCTTCTCTATCTTGAGGTTTTATTCTTTGTCTTTTCTTTACAGTAGTTGGCTATGATACTATAGTGCGGCTTCTTCATATCTGTGGGCCACAGACTCTTGACTGTGTGGAATAATGTCTTTCATCTCTGTTTGGAAATGCTTAGCCATTACCTCTTTAAGCAATGCTTCTGCCCTATTCTCTCTCCTGCTCCTGGTTCCACATGTTGGACTTTTCTTTGTGGATGTGTATCACATGTCTTTCACGCCTTTAACTGAAGCTCCCTTAAATTCCTTTTATGTCTTAATGCCTCAGTTTGGGTATTTTTAAATAACCTGTCTTGATCTGTCATTCATTTCTTGTGCCATGACAAATTATATATTGTCTGTTTTTTAAAAACTGTAGTAAAAACTGCATGACATAGGATTTGTCATCTTAATACTTTCCAAGTATACAGTTTGTTTAGTGTATTCACATGGGTGTACAACAAATCTTCAAAACTTTTTTATCTGCTAAAATTGAAGCTCTATGCCCTTTAAAAAACAACCACTTCCTTCCAGTCCCTAGAGACTACACCATTCTACTTTCTGATTCTATCAATTTTACTATTGTAGATACCTCATAAAGGTGAAATCAGTTTGTGTCTGTGACTGGCTTATTGTGTGTAGCACAATCCTCAGGATTCACCCACGTCGTAGCATGTCTGAATTTCCTTTCTTTGGTTAAGCCTGAATCCCTCTATGCATATGTCACATTTTGTTTCTCTGTGCATCCATTGATGGGCACATGAATTGCTCACGCTTCTTTGCTACAGTTCACCATCCTCTGAATATGGGTGTGCAAATATTTTACTGAGATGACAATTTTAATTCTTTTGAATACATACCCATAAGTGGAGTTGCTAGATCATATGGTCATTCTATTTTTAAATTTTTGAGAAATTATGATACCTTTTTCATGGCAACCACACCATTTTATATTCCTACCAACAGTACAAGAATTCCAAGCCCTCTACATCATTACCAACACTCACTTTTACATTTTCAAATGCAATTGCCCCAACAGGTGTGAAGTGGTACGTTACTATGGTTTTGATGTATGCTCACCATCTTTTTTTATGCCACTGGCCATTGGCATGTCACCTTTGAAGAAATGTCTATTCAAGTCCTTTGCAGACTTTTAGACTGGTGATTTGGTTTTTATTACTGAGTTATAAAATTTCTTTACCTATTCTGGATATTAACTGCTGATCAGATATATGACTTGCAAATATTTCCTCCCATCCCATAGTGCATTTTCCATGATGTCGACTGTGCCCACTGACATACAGGATGTAATCTCGATGCTGCCCAGTTTATCTTTCTGCCTTTGGTGGATGTGCTTTCGGTGTCATATCCAACTTCTTGCCAAAGCTCAATGTCTTGAGGTTTTCCCATCACGTTTTCTTCCAAGAGCTAGATAGTTTCCAGTCTTCCACTTGGCTCTTTCATCGATTTTGAGCTAATTTTTGTATACTGTATGAGGTAAGGGGCCAAGTATATATTTTTTTTTTGCATGTGTATCTAGTTTTCCTAATACCCACTTGTTGAAGAAACTCTCCTTTCCCCATGAATGGTCTTGGCCTCTTGTCAAATATCAACTGACCATTATGTAAGGGCTCTCCATTATTTAATTTTAAGCCCAGAGTTCTTGATTTCATTTATTGTAATTCTCAGCTGAGTTCACTTGATTATTTTTCTCAATTTGTTGGAGAATTTTAAAAAATCTTTCCTTCTTCGCTTCTATATTCTTGAACATATTAATCATTGTTATAAAGTCCTTGTCCTAACTCCAATGCCTGGGTCATCTGTGGGTGTTGTCTGTCTTTTTATCTTGGTTTTTAGTTCCAACTCTTGGATGTCTAGTACAATTTTATTGAAGGTGTCTAAAAAACTGCAGAGGCTCCAGATGATGTTGTCTTCTTAAGAACATTCACCTTTCTTAACCTTGGCCAAGAGAGTGTTATAGATGTAATCTAATCACTGATTGCTGAGTTGGCTGGTACGCTGTGGAAAGGCTTATTTCCTTGGTTTTGTCCCTTCTTAAAAGGCACATCTCCAATTCCTCCAAATGAAATCCTGGGATACTGGAGGCTCCTGTCTTCAGTATGGGCCCTGTTTCCACAGTGTAGAGGGACTGCTCCACACTGGTTTTTCACAGATTTCTACTTGGCTTCCTAGCTACCTGTTTTGTAGTTTCAGATGAGCCTGGGCACATTCGGGGTGGTATGGTCATAGACTGCTCTGTGGTTTCAGAATCTGCCTGTGTACTGTGAAGATTGCTAGGCTCAGTTCTCTGCAATTCTTCTTAGCAGGATTTTGGTTCTTCTCATGTCCAATTTTATCCCGCCACCCCTGAAACAATTCCAAATTCTATTGGCTTCTCTGCCTGAATCCTTACCCTCCTTACTATGCTAAAAAAAATTCTATTTTTTGTTCTTTTTTCTTCATTATCAATTTGAAGTATTTCCTGTGATTTCTCTATAATCTTTTATGTCATGTCTAGCTCATTCTTCTAAAGGATTGTTGATTGCTTTTCATTTTAGAGGCTCCTCAGAAATTAGGTTTTAAAACTCTTTATCTCTAATGAATTAATCTTAAAACTACTGCTCAGGCTTTCGCTTACCTTTTCACTTTCTTTATAATATTTAAATGCAAGTTTAAAATTTCTACATAATTTATTAGCCTTCTTCGTTACTATATATGAATTTTGAGCCAATTAGGAAAATTCTGTTACATACAGGTTACAGAGAATACCTATGTATTCTATTTGTACTTGTATGAGATCATAATTTAAAGTCTATCTTGGTGTACATGAAAGAGTGTGCCCAGCTTTACCTTTCTCCTTATCCAGCACTAGGACATGCACTTCCCCTCAAGGTGAGATGATGCCTTTATAAAATACTCCGCTGCCACATGCACTTAGCTTTCCGTCCTGTCCCATGGACCTGCGTTCTCACGTACACTATCAAACTGCTGGAGGATTTTGAGTATGTTTAACATGAGGCTAAATCCTCCTCTTCTCCAACCGTCCTTTTTCTCAGTTTACCTGGCTGCGCTTGCCTGTTCACTCTTCCAGATGGATTTATAATTAGTTGTCTGGCACCAAAGAAAACATGTCATTGTTATTGTTACTACATTGAAATGACAGATTAACTCAGGGAGAATTAACATCCTGGGACTTTATATTCAAGAACATGGTTACATTGTTCAAGCCTATTTTGGCATTTTTCAGAAGTGTTTTTAGAAATTTTTAAAAGTTAAAAATGGAGACTGAGAAAATTATGTGCATGTATGAACATGACATAGTGAATCCCAGAATTATGTATAATTATAATGTACTAATAAAAATTTAAAAATTCACATCTTTTGGGCTTTTGCTATATATACGAAGGCTATTATTTTATGGAAGTTTAGCTTAATCTATTTTGGTTAAAGACATATGCTAAATAATTTCAGTCTTTGGAAATTTACAGAAGTCCTTGTTAGGCTCAATCATATGTTAAATGTGTACATATCATAAATATTCTTCCTTGCACATTTAAAAAAGAATATGAATTCTGTAACTGTCAGATGCAGAGCTTTGTGTATGACAATTGGGTCCGGTATGTAATTGTTCTAATATTTTTCTCTGCTTGTTTTTTTAGCTATTAGGAGAACTATATTAAAATCCACCTAGGTAGGGATTATGTCATTTTTTTCTTTGAGATATGTCAATGTTTACTTTGTATGCTTAAAGTTATGTTGTTGAACACATCTAGTTTATGGAGTTTATTCACCTGTGTTAGTTAATCTATTTCCATGTGACTGCTGTGACAAATTAACACACACTTGGTGGTTTAATGCAACAAAATATACTCTTGCACTGGCAAGAAATCTACAGTCAGTATTGTTGGGATGAAATCAACGTGTCAGCAATGGTGTGCTCCCTCCAGAGGATCTAGGGAAGAATCTCTTTCTTACCTCTTTTGGTTTTTGATGACTGCCAACATTCCTTGTCTTGTGACCTCATGACTTCAATCTGTCTCTGGTTACATTACCATCTCCTCTTCTATGTACGTCAAGTTCCCCCTTCCTCTCTCTTTATAAGGATAGATATGACTGGATTTAGTACCCTCCTGGATAATCCAAAATAATATCTCCATCTCTTGATAATCTTATCTGTAAAATTCCTTTCTGTCATATAAGGTAACTTTCACAGGTTCCAGGGATTAAGACATGGCTATCTTTTGGGGACCACTTCAGCTTACCACAGATCCCTTTTGTTGTTATGAAACACACCCCTTTAACTCTAGCAAACTTCTTACTTTAAAGTTTACTTTTTCTGTTAAGAGAGTAGTTATACTAAATTTGTTTATTGTTTGTGTTTGCATGGTATTTTTTTTTTTGGCCATATCTATACTTCCAACCTTTCTGTATTCTAATATTTAACAGCATATATAATTGAGTTTGAAAAAACCTAATCCATACTTAATTCTTACATTAATAGTGGTTTTACATTTATCTACTTATATACTTGCATCTGTATTTATTTTTTGTGTAATATATATATATATATATATATATATATATATATATTTTAAAGGGACAGTGAGAGAGAGAGAGGGAGGGGGAGAGAGAGAGAGAAAGACAGAATAAACCTTTATTTAGTGTTTCCATGTGGCTTTCGTTGCTCAGACTCTTTGTTGTGTACGTGGTGCTGGGGTTTGAACCCGCATACTCGCGCATGCCAGGCTAGTGCCGTAACTGCTGAGCCCCAGCCCCTGTGTAACAGTTTTTTATGCTTTCGTCTTTATTGCCTTTGGATTAATGGAAAGCTTTATTCCTTTTTCCTTCTATGAATTTATATTTATTATTCTTTAAAGAGAGAGAGACAGTGTATGAGAGAAAGAGAATCAATTTTTTATTAGTTTTTCATCAGTTTTCATTGCTCCGACACTCTGTTGTATATGTAGTGCTAGGGTTCGAACCCACGTGTTCACACATGCCAGGCAAGCACCGTAACCATTGAGCCACCATGAGCCCCAAAATATATTTTAAAGTAAGTTTTAAAAGTTAGCCTAGGGCTTGAAACATGCATTGTTATTTATTAAGGTCCAATGCAAACTGTAAATTTTCTGCTTGGATGATACCAATTAAAGTTCAGGACTTTCAAATTCCATTTTCCTTCTTCTCAGCACTTACCCTACTGCTACCATGAATTGTAGATATGCACAAAATTGAAAGAAACTCTTTCTTTTGTACAGTTACTGCTTCTTTGGATTTCTTCCCAGCATTCTTCGTTTCTTCTTGCATGTCCATATTTCTATCTAGGATTATTTTCCTGAAGTGTTCCCTTTAATTTTTATTTTTATACAGGCCTACTGGTGTCAAATTCTGTTTCTTTATGGTTGAACAAATCTTTATTTTGCCTGTTTTTGAAGGCTATTGTTGCTGGCATATAATTTTAGGCTTGCAGTTTTCTTCTTTCACCACTTTGAAGATGCTACAGTGGCTTCTGGTTTCCATCACATTTATTAAGAAGCTACTGGTCTCACTGTTGCTTCTTTAATTGGTGAATAAAAGATGGACCACATATTCCATCACTACTAGCAGTTTCTGGCCAGGTTTTACAAAGAACCTGAATCATTCTGTGCTGGAGAGCCAACTTGGAGCTACAACCCAGTCTCCCACTCTTCCACCCTTCCCATGAGGCACCAAATAGGTGAAGGAAGTTATTTTGTGTGTAGCCCTGGAAGCATGAGTGAGTTCAGGTGAGAACAGCTGAAATGCCTGGTTGAGCCCAGCCTAGCCCACAGGCTAGTGAATCATGAATGGTTTCACTATGATGTGCCTATGTGTTTTTTTCTTTTTATTTATAGTGCGGGGTTTGCTAAGCTTCTAGAATTTGTAGACTGCTATCTTTCATCCATTCTGGAACATTTTGTGTTCATTTTTTCTGCCCCATTCTCTTTCTTTTCTATCTCTGAGAGTTTATTTTTCCATTTTGGTTCTTACACTCTTACCAGCTTTTCCCTCTTTTTGTGGTTTAATTTGAATGTTTTCCTAATTTACCAATTCCTGGCTCTGCTGTGTTCAATCTGATATTAAACCCACTCAAAGTGTTCTTTGTTACTGTGTTTTAAAGTTATAGAATGTTGATCTTATTCTTTTTTATTGTTTCTAATTCTCTGGTGAAAATGTCTTTTTTGGGGGTGCAGTGGTAGCTCAGTGGTTAAGGTGTTTGCCTGGAAAGCATGAGGACACAAGTCTGAACCCCTGCACCACATACACAATGAAGTGTCGGAGCAACGAAGTCACATGAAAAACTAAATAAAATTGATTCTCTTTCTCTCTGTCCCCCCCCCCTTTTTTTTAAAGATTGAGGGACAGTGAGAGAGAGGAGAGAGAGATACAATTTTTATTTAGTTTTTCTTGTGGCCTTTGTTGCTCTGACACTTCTTGTGTACTTTTCTCCTTCTCTTCCTCTGTTGTCATAGACATGCTAACTGTAGTTAAAGGCTTTGTCTATCTGGACTATCTACTAGTGTGCTCCTATTGTCACAATTTTGCTTTGTTACTAGTCATGTTTCCGCTACTCTGCATTTCTAGTATTTCTTAAACTGTCTTCCGGTGCTCGTCTGTAGAAACCAGAGGGTCCAGATGGGCAGGGTCTTCCTTCCTTCTACTAGGCAAGTGCAGAGAGGGACATATCAACTCATTCTTGTCATGTGTTGAGATGGGCTGGGGCTGGCCTGTAGTTTTAGTTAAGACTCAATTGCCTCTGGGTCATCCTTGTTCCTTTGTGTGGCACCAAGGGATTTTGATTAAAAGCCCCTGGGTGGGGACTGGGGGTCTGTCTTAAGACTTTCCCTTTTAGAGGTTCCCAGCATATTTCACTCTCCTAGCAGCTTCTATATGCAGATCTTGAGGAAAAGACCAGCCATGTGCTTAAGGTTGGCTCTTTGTTTCCTAATGTGAGATGAAGATATTTCACACTACTTTTTTTTTTTTTTTAAAGTTTTTAGTCAAATTCCCCAGATTCCTGTGTGGCCTTAGCTCTAATTAAATGCTCCTTGGAAAGAAACTGGCCATATGTTCCATTTCCAGTCTGCTAATCCCTCCTTGAGCAACTGCTACAAGCCTCACTGTGTTTCTTTTTCCCAGCTCTGGCTTTCTCCCTGGGCTAACCTGGTTCTTAGCTAAATCCAGAATCAACAAAAGCCCCCAGGAGGGGAAAACAGCTGGTCCTTAGCAACTCACCTTGGAAAGGTTCTTCTGTCACTACCAATTCAGTTCTTTCATATCCCATTGCTTCTGTAGTTCTGTGATGCTATCACAAATATGATTTTGAAAGTTGATCTGGCTCTTTCAAGTTATTAAAATTCACTGATCTGTCCTGATCTACTACATCCTAACTGGAAAATTAATTTTATATGTGTTAATTTTTAATCTATTACCTGATCAAATTCTCTTATTCTTTGTAGCTGCTTTTCCATGTATTATTTTTTTATGATCTTATCAGATGCAAGTAGGCAGTGTGAATGTCTGTTTTCTTTCTCTACATCAATATTTGCAAACTCTAGTTAAGAAGAATAGATACAGTGGATATTCTTGACTTATTCTTAACTTAAGCAGGGAAGTGTCTAGATATCATCTGGTAAGATCCTGGCTTGTTTCCTGAGGTAGGTAAGTAGGTGGGCAGGCAGGCAAGTGTGTGTGTGTGTGTGTGTGTGTGTGTGTGTGTGTGTGTGTATTAATGTGCTGTTGGATTCTGTTTATTAATATTTTGTTTAACACATCTGAATTGAAGTTGACAAGAGGAACAGGTTTGAGGTTCTTACTTTTGTACTAGGGACTGAACCCAGTGGCACTTGACCAATCAGCCACATCTCCAGCCCTTTCTAATTTTTTATTTCGAGACAGGGTCCAGCTAAGTTGCTGAGGCTGGCTTTGAAACTAACTCCTCCTGCCTCAGCCTCCCCAGCTGCTGGGATTACTGGGATGCGCCACCCTGCCCCGTTTGTAGTTTTCTTTTTGATACTGATTTTTTTTTTCAGATTTGGGGATCAATTATTTATTTGTTTCATAAATAAAAGTCTTCTTTCTTTTTTATGCTTTGAAATACAGCACCACGGGCAATTTTTGGTGTTTAAAGGTTACTTAGAAATGTCCCATGAGGTCATCTGGGCCTAGTGAACGTATGGCTGGAGTTAACTCTTTTTCCATTTTTTTTAATAGTAATTTTTCTGAATGAGACTCTATCTCTACTAAAGTAAATTTTTGTAAGTTGTTCTCTTTTATTAATTTCATCTAAATTTTCAAATTTATTTGCACAAATTATGTAGTCTCTTGTTTTTTTCAAAGCAGTGTTATTTTTAAAAATTCTATTCTGATGGTTAGTTCTACCTATTTTTCTAAATTTTGCTTATTCAGAATAAGGCAACCCCTTTCATGTGTTAGCTAACAATTTGTCTATTTTATTAACACATATAAAAATCAACTTTTAGATTATTTCTATCAATTTTCTGCTTAATCTGTCTTTTTCCTTTGTTAATTATTTTGCTTTGTTTTGTTTTGGTCTGTATTTTTCTTCTATCTTTGGGTGTTTATGTTTTCTTCTTTTTTCATTTTACTGATGTAGGTATAATGTTATGAAAATTCCTCTGACAGTTGTTCAAAACATATTCTTATATTTTGTTTCCATTATTACCTTCAAGGAATCATGATTTGTATTTTGTACTTCCTCTAGCTCAGGAGCTGCTTACATTATTAGTGTTTACATTTCTAGGTAGAAGGACCTTTTCGTCATCAATTCCTTTTTTCTTTTTGGGCACTGGGGATTGAACACAGGGGCTTAACCACTGAGCCACATCCCCAGCCCTTTTATTTTTATTTTGAGACAGATTCTCGCTAAGTTGCTTAGGTCCTTGCTAAGTTGCTAAGGCTGGCTTTGAGCACGTGATCCTCCTACCTCAGCCTCCTGAGCCACGGGGCCTGCAGACGTCTACCACTGTGCCTGGCTTTTCTGTCATTAATTTTTATTTTATTTTTTGAATTTTGATCAGAAAATGTTATTATATTTTCTTCTTTATAATTTATTCATTGAACTGATAAAAATTCATGAATATTCTATGCCTCAAATTGAAAAAATTTGATAATGCTTTGTATTATCAAAGTTCAGTGTTTGATCTAATAAGATCTGGATTACTGATTATGCTATTTAGGATTTAGGATATATATATATATCCTAAATATATATACATATATATATATATATATATACACATACATACATACACATACTGTTTTTTTTTGGCCAACCATTGTTTGGCTATTTTCATCAATTTCTCTCTGAATCTTCTTTAGTTTCTATCTTATGCTTTTTGAGTTACTGGGTATAAAAATTTAATAACTATTATAACTTAACCATGAACTGTGTATTCTTTAATTATAAAGTATATTTCTTTTGTCATTTCAAGATTTTTGATCTAAATTTTACCTGGTCAGTTATGGAGATTTCACACCTTTTTCATTGGTATTTGCTTTGTACGTTTTTAAGTTTTTATTTTAAATTTTTCTAACATTTATTTAGGTACGTGTCTTGAATACAGTATAAAGTTTATGCTTTTTAACCAACTTGAAAATCTTTTTCTTTTAATAGATATGGTAAGCTTGTTTATATTTATGGATGAGTAATATGTTTGTCTTCAGTCTCTGAATGTGTGACACTGTGTGTGTGTGTGTGTGTGTGTGTGTCTGTGTATTCTTTTATACTATACCTGTCCATTTTATTTGATATTAGGAAGACTTACACCATACTTATATAGTAATGTCTTCATAATACTAGTTACAAAGTACAATATAATACTATGATATAATACTAGTTATAAAGTACAACATTACTCCCTGCTCTTCTGGGTTATTATATTCAGTTGGTTCTCCACTGTGAACCCCATGGGAACTCCCTCTCACTTTTCCTTACATTTATAATTCCTGTCTTCCCAACAGCATTTGATTAGAAATACCAATCTTTAATTGCCAACTAATGCCTATTAAGTAATCAGTGAGCTTCTTTCACTTTTCACATATTTTTCCCATTCTCTCACTTCTGATAACTGTACTACACCTACATGTTCAGACACCACATCACTACGTATGGTACCGTCTCCCTTAGAATCATCAGTCTTGGTTATTCAGGCAAATATATCAGGTTTGTCACCAGGCCCACGTACCCTGGCTGCTCTGGTCATCCTCTTCTGAAGCTCATTCTCTGTAGTCTTCTCAAGAGTGGCTTCATGGGAATATTCACGGCACGCTCCTCACAATTGTGAATGGACTCTAAACGGTCAGTTTGGTAGCACATTAAATCTTTGGTTCACATCTTTTCTTTAAGTAACCTAAATATGTTACTTTATTGTGTCCTAGAATTGGGTCATTGTTGAAAAATGTGGAAACATTTGTTTTATTTTACCTGACTGTCTGAAGGAATTTTTTCCTTCTTTTTAAATATACTTTTCCTGGAATATTTTTATTTTAAAATATATTTCATATAAGTAAAATAAGGCTTGTGATGTCTTATTTATTTAACTCTAGCTTTAAGTATGTTTCCCCCACCTTATTCTTTTCGATTCTTTGAAACTCTCCATTTGATGTTGGTCATTCTCTCCTTTCTGTCCTATATGTCCCTTTCTGTGTTTGTGGCATATTCTCTGTTGCTTTTCAAGTTCTGTCACCGTTTCTGTGACTATCTTTTCTATTTTCCCATTCTGGATAAGGAATACTCACTCAACTTGTATTTATTTTCTTCCCTCTCTTGTTTTCAGTCTTTGTTAATCTCTCTCTGCATTTTTATGGGATTTTTATTCATAAAGGTAATTTATGAATAATTTTTTAATTCTTTTCCACAATCCTATTTTTTGCTGAGTGTTCTTTGGTTAAGTTTACTGCTCTTTCCTCTGGCTTTCTTAAAGATTTGTATCAATGTTTTATTACTAAGGATTTTCCTGGTTGGGTTATATGCAGAAAGTTTCTTTAGGTAGTGGGTTTTTGTTGACATGTTCGGAAATTGCCAGCCCAGCAAGGCTTCTGTTAAAATTTTTCCTGTATGGGGCTGGAGCAGTGTCTTGGCAGTTAAGGTGCTTGCCTGGCATGCTTGAGGATGTGGGTTTGAATCCCAGCACCACATACACAACAAAGTGTTGGAGCAATGAAGGCTACATGAAAAACTAAATAAAAATTTATTTTCTCTTTCTCTCTCTTACTGTCCCCTCTCTCTTTAAAAATAAAAAGAAAAAAAATTTGTCCTGTATGGCTTTTGTGTTACTCTTAACTGCTTTTGGAAATCCTTCCATTTGTTGGAGTCTGGGGAGCACATCTGTGCCTTACTTTCATTACACATAGAATATGCTGATAACTTTTCCAAGTGTGATACTCAAGAGGAAGGAAGGAGGCTGTCCTGCACTGTCATACCCTGGAGGTTGAGCTGTTTCTCTTCATCACTGTGTTATACAACCTCTTTGAAATGATACAGCAAAAAGTGGAGTGATTCTTAGCCATAAACTAACCAAATCAGAAATTAAAACCCCCTCTTTTTGCAAAAATTACACAGAAGTAGAAGAGCAGTCTAAGAGATTTTCAATTATGTTTTCTGTAGGCTGTGTGAAAATGCAGTTTTATAAATGTTTTGCTTCAAGATTTCAAGAGAAAAGATATTTCAAGGTACGATTCCCATGTACTACTCAAAACCCACATTCCTAGACTCCAAGGTTGCCAGTATTGCTACCTCCATATACCTGTGCTGGAAATGAAGAAGAGAAAAACAACTGGGTTAAGTCTCAGCACAGAAGGTAAAGAAGAGGCAGAAAAGAATACTAACCAAGCCAAGGAAAAAGCAATGGAGTGTCATTAAAGTGTCCTGAGTGGGGTCATGTTACACATGCCTTTAGTCACCGAGTGTTAGTGAACAGAAGAGGTGAGTGCCATTTAGGGACAGATAATCTGGAAAGGAATTCAGGAGGTAAGCAGTGGTTTCCAGTGCTCCTGTGGGTGACTCACCTTTTCCAAAACTTTGGCAATTCGGGTGCCAATTTGTTCAAGTGACTGCTGTGGATACTGGTCTTTGCCAAGATTCTGCAGTACCTAGACGAGAAGGAGGTGGCAGGTTAAAGGAGTGAAGGCAAAGCAGGGTCTAGATGACACTGCTGCTGCTGAACTGGGCGCTGGAGCACGTGAGCGCACGGCTTCTGCAGCTCTGCTGGACACTTTGTGATCCCCTCAGCTTTCTCCCACTGAATAGAAACTACAGACACTGTAAGACAGTCACTACAGCAACATCAGAAAACAAAGGAAGTAAGAGCCACCTGGAACCTTGTCACCCAGACACAGCCACCGTGTGTGTGTGTGTGTGTGTGTGTGTGTGTGTGTATCATTTAGATACTTTTCTATGCATACATGTATTATTTTTCTCGTAAAATGGGGGATTACATTGTTAACTGTAATCTGAAAATTTCTTCATGCCAATAAATCTATTTCTATCCAATCTCCCTAATGGTGTCATTATACATTATATCTGTACCAAAATTTACTTAACCCATCTTCTGGTATAGACATCTGTGGTTTGTTTTCTGATTCTTCCTTGAGATCTATTCTTTGCTATGGACATGCTGGGTCTCTTCTCTCCCTCTTCCTTCTTCAGCAAGCCAATAGAATTTTCTGCTCCAAATGCTTCTCTCAAGAGCCTCTATCTGATAGCAAAGGCAGAATACTACCTACCTTGAATTAAGATTTGATAGGCATAAAGAAAGCCTAAGCTCAGTCCCAGAGCCTGAAAAGTCAGAAGGCCTGACCTAAAGTCACCTTCGTAACAGCCAACTGAAAAACAGCAAAAAATGAGGCCTGGCCATTTGTACTTCCTACTATGAGCTACATCACAGCAGTCAAGCTAAGAACGCAACAGGCTGAACAAAGCTGAGTGCTCACCTCTGTTAGCTGGCTTTCACCCGTGTAGTGCAGGCTGGCTCGGTTGGAGACCCCATGCAAGTGGTCTAGGGTGTGCATGCTGGTGGGGAGGTTGCCATTGCACAGCGGCTCTGTCGCTGGCTGCTGTATGGGCGTGGCAAAGTCTATGTGTTCTGTGATGCTGGAAAACAGAGATTACCACATGAGCCAATCCAAGAGGGTGGAGTGAGAGAGCACTAGCAATCAGCTGACCACGACTTCCCCACGCTTCCTCACTTCCACAACCTCCAACAGGTGGGTTTTCTTGCAGAACTTCTTCCAGGATACAGATGGTGATAATACCTACAACTGGATCCTTTTAATTTTTTTTATGCACAAAAGCACACTTGTCCCCATAAAAGTCGTCACCTGAAGGCTAGACAGTAAATTCTATGTAGACCCAGTTATGCATTGTGCAATGCATAAGAATTTTCCTTTATGACTCCAAATGAATTTTATAGACACAGCTGTGCACTGCACTGTGTGGTAGATGACCTTTATGACCCTAAGAGGTCATTTTCCATAATACATAGATCAATGTATAGACTGTCAATGTGCTGATGTGGTAAAGTTGGCACTGCCAAATTTTAATTTAAAATTTAAGTTTAAACAAACTATTTTTAAAAGTTTAACATGTATTAGGCATTGATTCATTATTTATTTATTCAGAGCCTATTATATGTCAGACCTCAGGGCTGTACTAATTATGTTTTAAAACAATAAAGAAAACATGTTATTGTACATCATCTTGTACAAGACTCAGTTATTACAGATGTGGCAAATTGAAAGAGATCAAAAGACAGTATAATGAAGATCTACAATAGGAGGCATATACTTCCTCTGTACTATGAGGAGGTGGCGGTTAGTGAAGGCTTCCTGGAGGAAGTAGTATTTAGGTAGAAACCAGAGGGCTGAGTATCAATGAACCAGGCAACAAAGTAGTGAGAACAACACTGTGGGCAAGGCCACACCACATGGAAGGCTCTAACTGGAGGGAGGGTGAAGCTGAAGGTGGCAGGACAGGCAGGGAGCAGAGTGTGAAGTCTCTGCACACCACTTTAAATAGCAACGAGAAGTTACCAGAGTGTTTAAAAAATGGCTTGACTTTTTATATTGAAGTGATTCTGAGCACTGAGGAACAAATGGATTAGTGGGGGCAAGAGTGGTCAGAGCAAGGGGGCTAGCAGGCAGGTCACGGCAGGAACCTGAGTGGAGGTGGTGGTGCTGTTTCAGGAGGAACCAGTGGGGATAAGGAAAGCTAAGGATTTTGAGAAGCACTCAGGAAGTAAAAGCAAGAATTGGCACAGTCTGGGTTTGAAGGACATGGAAGATAGGTTATTAAGGAAGATGCCTTGGTTTCTGACCTAAGCATTGCTGGAGTTACTAAAATATGAAATGAAAAAGCAAACAAAAAAACCCAGTGATTTTTCTTAGATGGATGATGGTAAATAAAATTATGAGTTTAGTTTTCTTGAGTTTGGGGTGCCTAAAAGAGATATAGACATAGGGTCCAGTAGATGAGTTGAGGGCTTTGAAGAATGGTCTGGTCTGGAGATCCAAATTTAGGGGTTGTCAATATATCAGTGGTGAATGCAGTTTTGAGAGTAGGTTAGTCTGACTAGGAGTGATTATAAAATTAGAAGGCTTAGTGGTGTACCTTGGAGAGTAAAAGATAACCGTGTTCAATAAAGACAAAGCAGGTATCAGAGAGGCAATCTTGCCCAGCCTCAATCCTGGCAGGTGTTGGTAAGTCTGGATTTGCTCTTGCTGCCCCACAAGCACACGATGCTCATGAGACACTATGGGTTTTGTTTCTACAAAGTAGGATCCAGGCTTCAACCGAAACTAACTAATACATGACTTATTGACTATGCAAAGTATGGGTGAAGGCACTGAGAATGGGGTCACATTCACTGCTTCCCTGCAGTTGGCCAAGTCTATTTGTGGCTGCGGTCAGCAATGGTCATCCTCTGCTGACCACAACTTCAAAAAGGCAACTCCTCTGAGAGCTGCTGACAAACAGGACATCCCTGAAGTCAGCTGAGGCCTGGTGGGCCCACTGGCACTAGGCCATGAGGGAAGAAAGGGTTGAAGATACTCACTCAATGTTTTTTGAAGACACTGCAAGCCATGTACTCACGATGGCAGTCAGCTCCACCCAGCGGAGCTTGAGGCACTCATCTGGGCTGGGCCATCCCAGACTCTGGTAGTCTCGTTTTTTGCCTGGAAGGAAAGTATGTCATGAATAGACACAACTGCAAAGGAAGAGAACCCAACATGTCATAAGCCCTGGTGATTATTTCACCCAGACAAGTGCATTTGGGGTACGAGTCATTCTAGAGTTTACCATTTCCATAATCAACAAACAGATCTAATTAAAATCTTGTCATTCAAGGCAATGGGAATGAAAGTCATTTTTGAATAGAGCCTTGTTCTTGAAAAGAATCGAAGTAAAAACAGAATGCTTCATTGGAGTTAAGGTTGATTAATATGAAATAAGGGTTAAGATATTCTTAAATGTTAGCATTCTTACCAAACTTAATTTTACCTCTCTCTATTTTGATTAGCACAACTTTAATATAGAAGGAACACAGATCTCAAAAGCAAGGTTTCTCAGCTGACACTGTTGATTTTGGCTGGTTAATTTTTTGCTGTAAGACCTGTTCTGTGCGTCGGAGAGCGTTTAGCAACATCTTTGGCCCCTATCCACTAGATGTCAGAGGCACTATCCACTAGATGTCAGAGGCATGCCCTGTCCCAGTTATACCAACGCAAAATGTCCCCAGATACTTTCAAATGTACCATGGGAGACAAAATCACCCCTTAGTGGGGAACCAGTGCTGTAAAGGAAAGCATCAGGGTGGGAAATGATGATAAGGAAAGGCCACTATTTTTTGTAGGGTACTTGTGACATGTTCTGGTCCTGGGCGAGGTGCTGTACGAGGCAATCTTTAATCCTTATGTATCTGACGAGAAAACAGGCTCAGAGTGAGTGAGTGACTTGCCCATCCCGTGGCAAAGCAGGGACCCAGACCCAGGCCATGTGACTCTCACAAGCACGCTTCCAATCACCATGCTACTGAAGGCAATGAAAGGGCTTTTAAAATAGTTTATTACTTATTAACTTATTGGTTCCAGGAACTGAACCCAGTGGCACTTTACCACTGAGCCACTCCCCAATCCTTTTTATTTTTTATTTTGAGGCAGAGTCTTGCAAAGTTGTTGAGGGTCTCACTAAGTTGCTCAAATTGGCCTTGAACTTGTGATCCTCTTGCCTTAGCCTTTCTGGCTGCTGGGATTACAAGCAAGTACCACCATACCCAGGTAAACCTCTATTCATTGATATCCTACACAGGGACTACTACCTTCTGGGTCCAAGGCCTCAAAAAATGAGTGGAACCAAGTATTAACTGGGAAGCGCCCTTATGAAGGAATTACGATGGAATAGATGGGAAGGAAACCTTGAGTTCTGAATAGCACTTTTATCCTTACAGGAATTTACCAACAACAGAAAGCCGTTTGAGGTAGAGGCAGGGGTTTACATTTAGATTTTTAATAAAATATAAAAGAAGAATAGTTTGGAAGAATTTCAAATTAACTGTTTAATCACTTTGAACATACCATACATTTCATAATAAAGCTTATTTTCCTTTTATATTTAAGAAATTCACTTGAAAAATATTTATTGAGCACCTATTATAAGGGGCTGAGAACTGCATCAAGCACTAGGGATACACACAGGAGTAACAAGACAGCCTGCTCTTGAGTTCACAGTCTAGAGAGACAAGCAAACATGAACAAATTATAATATAAATGCTGGGGGAAGGAAGAGAACACTTGCACAGGAGGAGAACAACTAATTCTGCTTGCAGGGCCAAGAGGAGATGGCACTTGAGTTTGAAGTTTACGGATGAGTGGTATTTTAGCACCGAAGAGGTGGCACAAGGGCATTCCAGGCAGAGGGAGCAGCACATGCAAAGGCACAGCTGTAAATGAGAGCATGGCTGGTTGAGAGAGTGATGCTGATGGGAGAGGGTCTCGGAGCCACACTAGGAGGTCTGCACTTTATCCTGCAGGCAATGGGAACACATCTCTCCATCTTGTTCACAAGGTATCATAAGAGGCTCGTTACATTATGTCTATGGCACTTCCCTGGTCTTCCACTCTAGTGGCCCTAACCAAAAAAGGAAATGAAATTAGTTGAGTATTATTATTATTAGTTCTTAGTAAATCCATAATGGCTCTTAATGATCTCTATTTTTCCCCTACAGTTCACAAAATGTTTTATAAATTGCTTTGGAACACTGTCAAGATTTTCCAGGAAGCTTATTAGCTGGTAGTGGACAGCATCTATTTTATTTAAAAATCAGGATACTGAGCCTCTCTACTATTTTCATTACTCTTCCACAAGTAGAGCTCCTCCTTTTAATGACAGTAAGTGGCTCCATGATCTAATCTGCAAGCATTCCCAATGCCCTGCACCAGCTTGAGTCCATTCAACACTGCTTAGTCTCTCATACTGTCTCAACCATGTGTGACTGCCATTGCTACTTCTATAAGAAGCTTTTAGATTTTTGTTTAAAAAGTAATACAGCTTTATTATATGATATTTAGAACACGGAAAGGCTATAGAAGAAACTAAAAAAAAAAAAAATTACCCACAGATGTCCAGCACCCAGAGATGTCCATTTACAGCATTTTTGTGATTTTATTCTAGACTTACATCTATTGCTTGTTTATTAAACCACATTTCATCAAACCTAAGATGTCATCAGTTGTAAGGTGCATATTATTTTACATGATTTAAGAAAGGGAAAAAAACTATAACTATTATAAGATGTAATCAAATATAACAAATTTGAATTTCAGATAGTGAAATGTAAAACACATGTAGCTGATATAGTATATTTACTACTTATGTTACACATATAGTACAAGAATTAAAGTATTCTGTATGCTATTTTATAAACAGCGTTTGTTCACTTACCAAATTACAAAATATACTGGCTTCATAGGTCACAGCACAGACATGTAATTTACTTAGGCAACTATAATGTTTAGGTTATTTATAAATTTTTAGTATGCTAAGCAACCCACAATCAATAGCTCTGTACTTCCATCTTTAGTACCACCTATGATTTATTTAAGGTAAATAACTAGTAGTAGTATTGTTAGAATATTTTTAAAATTTCTGATACATTTTGTAAAACTACCCCAAAATTCATTTTATTAGCTTTCACTGTTGTTTATACATTTTAAAACAATTTGGTCAGCAAAAGTGGTAACTTACTCTTTATGTTTGCACTCCTTTGATTGCTAGAGAAGCTGAACATTTTCTCATGTTTAGTGCCATCTGAATGTGTGTTTATACACATTTGGTGAAATATCTGTACACTGTTTATTGAAATACTATACTGTACTTTTGATGTAGAGTTGTGCATGTGTTATCTAAAAGATAGTGACATCCTTTATCATATAGTCTACAAATATATACAAACATGAAAAACTGTTCTTAGTCCTTTGCCTTTTTATTTCGTAATGCTTTTTAGTGACAGTTAATACTTTTTCTTTCTCTCTTCCTTAGAAAGTTCTTCACCTTAAGAGCAAGTAAATATTCATAGAAATTTCCTTCATAATTTTATTACATTCAACGTCTAATGCATTTTTATTTCCCAGCTTATGGTATGTGTTGGGGATCCCCCAACATGAGGTCCAGCTGGCTTGTAAAAGAATTGGTGGTAAACAACTGACCCAGCTGGCTTGTATCTTCCTTAGTGACTGTAATGCCTGACCGCAGGACTAAACCATTAGGCCACTCATTTGTTACAATTGTATAAACGTGTTTCACTATACCCCTATTGGCTATTGTAATGGATAAATAGAGTAGCGACTAGTTAGGCAAAGGAAGCGGCCCAAGAAGGAAGCAGCCAGAGAAGAAGCAACCCGCCCTGTCCTGAAGCAGAAGCACAGAAGCATGGAAGCAGCAGCAGCAGAGACGGCGGAGAGATCAGCAGCAGTAGAAGATGCAGGCAGTAAGAGCCTCGGCTGCAGAAACAGGGACTCTGGTATGGCAGTAGAAACAAGGACTCTAAACGTTAATAGCCTTGTCTCTAAATGTAATGCCTTAAGGGCCTTGCCTGTAAAAGAGGGAAGGGAAGCGCCTGGAGGCCGTAAGCTGAGGTTAAGGGAGAAATAAAGCTTTTGGAGAACTTAAGACCAGTGGGTCTATTTTAACCTCAGTTCACCGCCTGAATGAGAGCATTGTCCGGTTCCTGCCGGCCGGGACACCAGTTGTCCGGCCCGGCTGGCAGGGACCGGACAAAGCATTCAACTAGACCCATTTGCTCTTAAGTTCTCCACACACTTTATTTCTCCCTTTACCACGGCTAACGGCCTCGAGGCGCTTCCCGCCTTCCCTCTCTTAGAGTCTAGGCCCTTAAGGCATTACATTTAGAGTCAAGGCTATTCACATTCATAGTCCTTGTTTCTACTGC
>PVKS010012251.1:0-54323 GCA_004027875.1 Aplodontia rufa
GGTGTGTGCTGGAGAATCTCTGTGTCCCCAGGTGTGTGCTGGAGAATCTCTGTGTCCCCAGGTGTGTGCTGGAGAATCTCTGTGTCCCCAGGTGTGTGCTGGAGAATCTCTGTGTCCCCAGGTGTGTGCTGGAGAATCTCTGAGCAGAGAGACAACCAGCTGTTCCCCTTGGTATACCTTAGCTCGCCTGTATTCCACCACGCTTGAGAACACTATCAGTCATCTTACCCTTAGAGCCATACCTTGTGGTTAATCCTAGAATAGAGAGAACAGGAAGAGACCTGGAGCATTCTGTTTGCCCACAAAGGTTCAGGAAAGCAGTACAATTCCGTCCCTTGGCTCTGATGCTGCCTAACTTAAGTCTAAAGACCCATTAGAGATGCTGCAGGGTCCCAGAGCCTCAGAGTCTAGGACTACGTCTAAGTCCAAAATATCTTTGACTCTATAATTTATAACAAAAGAAATGCGTCGCTTGTAGTCTGAAGTCTGTGAAGTCCAAGATCAAGTGCCAGAAGATTCAGTGGTTGGTGGGGGCTTGCTCTCTGCTTCATGGATGGCACCTTCTGGCTATGTCCTCACGTGGGAGGGGGAGAATAAATTCCTCTGAGCCTGTTTTCATAAGAACACCAATTCCATTCATAGGGACTTCTCCCTTATCCCCTAATCACTTCTCTAAATCTAAAGACTCAACCTCTTACTGATTCCACACGGAGGGAATAGGTTTCAACTTGTGAATTTTGGGGATACACAAACGTTCAGACCATGTGGACTGTATCAGTCAGGGATGCTGCACTAACAAACAAGTCCCAAAGCTCAGTGCTTCAACCAATGTCTAGCCCAGGATCACGGAAGCTCCACCATCTTATGATGCCACGACATCAAAATGAGACTCTGGCCTGCAACAACAGGGGGAAAGAAGTTGCAGTTCAGTGCTTTGGCCTAGGAGTGGAAATGGCATTTCCTTGACATTTCATTGGGCCCCAAATAGCATGTTGGCTGCACTGTATTCTAGGGTGTAAGGGAGTAAGATTCTGCACATATTGGGAAGTAGAAGAGAACAGAATACTGAAGACCATCAGTAATGTGCACAGAGAACCTTCCTTTTTTTTCACAATTTCCTTGGAAAAGCAAGCAGAGAAAAATTCAGACATCAGCTTGACTTTCCAGGATTTTTTTCTCAATGGAATAGTAATACAGTGAAGTAAATCCTAAATTGGCTTTTCCTAGCACTTGCTTACTAAGAACCAACATATGTTCAAGGTACTGTGCTGGGTGCTATGGAGGGATACAGAGTCGATTAGGTCTGGTCCCTCCCTTAAGGGAAGCATGTGACCTCTTAGTTTCAACACAATTGTGAAAGTAAATTGCCTGGAATAATCATCACTTAATAGGTTATAAAGATAAATCTATTTTTAAGATTCCTGATATCTTTCTGTCCCCAAGTAGACGGAACTAGACTGATAAAGCATAAACTGCCAGATCTGATATCTTCTGAATTCTCCTCCACAATCATCAACCGACACAACACCGCCCAGGATATAGGACATGGCTTGATTAGGTGTGGCATGTCACATTACAGCACGGTTCGCATAAAATACAGGACTTCCCATTAATTAGAAGTTCAGGTTAACAACAAATAAATTTTAGGTTTAAGTATGCCCCGTGCAATACTTGGGACATCCTTCATGCTGAAAAATTACTTGTTGTGTATCTGAAATTCTACTTTGACTACGCATCCCATACTTACATTTGCTGACTCTGTCTTCATAGAAGATCCAAACATCTCTAAGCCCACTCTGAACCCCTGCCCTAGACCCATCGCACTGCTGTGCCACACCAGCTGCTCTGGTCTCCTCTCTATTCCTTTCACACACCCGGTCTGCATCTCCTTCAGGGCTTTTGCATGTGTTACAGTCTATGCATGGAACACTGACTCCTTGGGAATCTTCCTCTTTTATCTCCTTCTCAGCTCAAAGGCCAGCACTGCAGAGAGAGCTTCTGTGATGGGTGTCTAAAGTCACGCTCGGGCTCTGTCTCCACCACTCTGTCTCATGACTGTGTTTGTTTACGCAAGTGCCCTCTCTGCAGTCAGCCTACGTTTCCTTTGCATCTTCCTGTACTGTCATGCAAGCGCCCTGAGAGCAGAGACACACCTTCCTTGCTCTTGGTGTATTCCAGCACTGACATCGGGTGGGAGTGTGGTGGGTGAGCACATGAGAAGCATTTACGAGTCGAACTACGCTTTAGCTGGCTCAAGGCTCCTACTGTCCAGAGCTTGCGTCCATCCAGGGAGCTTTGGAAAGGGAGATGAGAAAACAAAATGTATTTATGATGGGGGCAGATGTGGCAGAAAAAGCCACACAAGTCGGGCAGTGGACTGAAGACCAACTGGAGAGCTGAGCAGGTGCTTGTACTTTCTGTGCAAGAGATCAGGACAGAGCCTCAGGCGAGGTAGTGTCAGTTAGAAAGGTGGAATGGCTCAAGGGAAGAAGGACGCGGTGTGATAGCAGCTGGAAAGTTCCCAAAGCAAGTCTGAAGGATAAAGAGTTCACCAGCATGACCAGAATGGCACGAGCCAGAGAGTGACCTGAGAGAGGGGTGATCAGAGGGACAGCCAGAACACGCTGGGCCTCACGTGGGTTTTACTTTGCATGCCATGAGGACACACTGCAGGCCTTCGATCATGGTAGCCTGTAGAAGATCACTTTGGTAGCTCAGATGAAAATGAGCTATAGAAAACAAGCCATGGGGACAACCAAATAGTCATCCAGCCCAGAGAGGATGGTGGGTGTCCATGCTTTAGCATTGGCCATAAAGAGATAAGGGGTCAGGGTTAAGATACAAATGTGAGGCACCACCAACAAAAATTGCTTGATTAAATAAGGAAGGAATGGAAGAGCACATTGGTAGGTGGAGAATTAGATGGACAGATTCATCAGCGGATAGACCAACAGATGGAGGATGGATGGATGGATGGGTGACAGATGGATTGCAATGGTGGAATTTAGTGAGTGGATGGATTTTGGGTGAAGGGTAGATGAATTTTGGATGGATAGGTGACTGAATGGTGGCTGGATGGAAGGATAGATGGATAATGGATGGATGAACAGTGGAGGATGTTTGAATGAAGGAGTAGGACATGATTTTTAAAATCCCAGGCTCTAGACTCAGACTTATCCATCTCTTTTTGAACCTTGGAGCTGACATCCTTTATTAGCAGAGAAACCGTGCAGTAGGAACCACCTGTAAGAGACTTCATCTGCAAAGTGGACTCTAATACATGCATTATCAAAATGATGTAAGAGTCAAGGGGGTAGTGTTTACTGATCCATTATACCAGTGCCCAGGGCACAGTGGTCACCGTTACTAGTCCCTGGTATTTCGCATATCGATTTGTTACTTTGAGATTGTCTCTTCTCTCCATCATTTAGTCCCCTACTGTTCTGACTCAGACTGTACCAAAACCCAGCAACACAAAAACATTCATATCAAATGTTTTAAGCTTTCTTTTAATGAAAGGCAGAGATGATGCTGTGTGGGAAGAGCTATAAACTATTCAGGGCTTCAATTTATTTTATTCATAATCCTGAATTCCCTTTGATGGTTTTTAATACAGGGAGGGCTCTTGTGAATTTGTGTGAATAATTAAACTTTCTTGAGTTTGAGCATAAGTTGGAAGGAGCTCATTTTGCTGTCAATGAACTGCGGCAAAGGAAAACCCAACGGGCCTTCTAAACCATTTTGTGGGAATTGTTTTATTCCTCCTTCTCGGTCTGAGCGAGTAAGGCTTTGACAGGTTCCTCCGTGCCCTGTTCTGTCTTTGTGTTACCCTGATCACCATGACTGAAGAAGTAAGAGGAGGAGAAGGCCCAGGATGGGGGAGATGATGCTGTTACTGTTTGAGGAACCCCCCAGGCAGGCAGCACGACTCCTCATCGCGCAGAGGTGGCCACTGAAGTTTCCACGGTGATGTGGCACGTGGAGCAGAGATTCCCACCCAGACCATCCCATTTCAGCGCGGAGGCTCTTAACCTCGCTCTTGGACTTCTCCTTGATCGACTTCTTGGCACGAAACCGTTTCTCAGCATTATTTACTGTGTATATTCATTCTCCTCCCTCCTCACCGGCTGACAGCTATTGATTTCAGTGCGTGATTGTGCCCTGGGCCTCAAATAGTTTCGCAATTGCTTCCCCAATTTTCGAGTGAACTTTATCATTTCTTTGCTTGGTGAAGCTCACCTTTGTTCTTTGGGCAATAATGGATGCTTCGGTAAATGGCATGTCATGGCACGGGAGAGATGTGAGGGCGACCTTTATTAGATTAAATCTGTTCTCCCATCCCATGCTCCGTGGCATTGTGGAATTACTATCAGAAGACAGCAATAGGGAATGAGCTGTCTATAGCCAAGAGCTTCCCAAAATTGTATTAGTAATTGCTTTTTTGATGTAGTAATAATTACTGATAATGATTTCCTATAAATTGTAGCAGTTCATATATCATTGCAGATATTACATAAGCAGTTTGCTTAAAAGCTCCCTTAGAATGTGACTTGACTGCTGGATGCTGCCCCATCCAACTTCCAAACTTAATTCCTGTTTGAAGCCCTGCCATCCCCCTTGGGGATGGAAGACCGATAGGATTTAGTGGATTCCAAATGCTTCCCTTTGCCATGTAGGATCTGATTTCTGCCCATTTCCAAATTCTTCTCTCTCCATCTTCCCTCTGTAGCCACAGCGGTGTTCTCTTCATCCCCCAACAATACGCAGCTCACTGCCACCTCGGGGCCTTTGCACCTCTTTTCCCTCTGCCTGGGATGTTGTGTCTGAATCACTGTGCCTGGCAACTCCTCTTTGTTATTCCTGTCTCAGCGCAAATGTCACCAAACCTGGAAATGCCTACCATCTCCCCCACCCGGGGAATCTCGCTCGCGCTCGCTCTCCCTCATGCTTTCCATCAGGGAAAAGCCTCTGTCTAGCTTCTGTTCCACCCTCCATTGCCTCCTGTTCCCTCAGACCTGCCCGTGCCTTGACTCACACAGCCTCCGCCAGGACCTCCTGAGCCCCTGCAGCCCACCTGCTTCCACCTTCTGCAGCAGGCCAGTCACGTGCCCAGAGTTTCCACCACTTCCAAATGTGAGAGAGATGCACAGTTTGGGGAACGAGGCCTGGTACCCTGAGCAACCCGAGATCGGAAGCACAGGATGCCCAGCAGAGCTGACCCTCTGACACGGTGACCCTCTCCTTTCTTTATCTTAGGAGCCACTTTGAGGACTGTTTTCCTCTTGCATGTCATCCAGAGGAGTCCTGGATGCCCTGCGGATGCACCTGCTGAGCAACTAGGCTTGTCTCCCCACAGTGTGTCCCAAGGGAAGGCAGCAAGTCACTTGTCACTGCAGTCTTGCTGTCCTGCCCCCCTCCCTCAGCCCACCGCCCTGAGCTCTTGCACTGCCCAAGAGAAACATAAGAATTTCTTTTTTAAAAATTGAGGGACAGTGAGAGAGATGAGAAAGACATAGAGAAACAATTTTTATTTAGTTTTACATGTGGCTTTCATTGCTCTGACACCTCGTTGTGTACGTGGCGCTGGGGTTTGAACCCACGTCCTCACACATGCCAGGCAAGCACCATTACCACTGAGCCGCCAATCCAGCCCTGAAACATAAGAATTTTAATCTTTGCCTCAAGATGGTTACTGGAGAATTCAGAAAAAGACAAATGGTATATACAAAACATTCAATCAATATGTGGGGGATAAATGGGTAGATGGAAAGGAAGGAAGGATTAGATAAAAGGATGGGTGTGTGTGTCTGTGTGAGTGGATGGATGGATGGAAAGGTAGATGGGTAGATGGGTGGATGGAAGAGTGGATGGATGGATGGATGGAAGGGTGGATGTGTGGATGGGTGGATGGATGGATGGATGGAAGGGTGGATGTGTGGATGGGTGGATGGATGGAATGGTGGATATGTGGATGGGTGGGTGGATGGATGGAATGGTGGATATGTGGATGGGTGGATGTAAGGAAGGGTAGATGGGTGGATGGATGGATGGAAAGGTGTATGGGCAGATGGATGGGGGATGGATGGAAGGGTGGATAGATGGATGGATAGACAGATGGATGGCAGGCAGGCAGTTTGAGGCACTCAGGTGTCAATTGGACAAATGAAAAATCAAAAAGGCCACTATTTATGTCTCCCTCCTCCATAGGACAACTCCATTTTACAAATGCCTCAAAGTCAACACATCCATAAATGAAGTGAGCAGCTTTTCTCTTAACACTTCCCTTCTTGCTTATGCAGTCTACCTGTACATACCTCCTGTTTTGCTTCCTGTGTGTTTAAGGGCTCTGCTCCGATCTCTTGCTCCATAATTACTGTCATAGCTCAAGCCTTCATGACATGTGAAAGGGTGTCCCGGCCACCCAGGGGCTTCCAGCTTTTTGTCCAGTATCAAGCACATCCAGTCTTTACCATCGACAGAGAGTGTCTTGGTTTGGATCCCATGTAATCAGACCCTGAGGCCAAGGCTTAGATACAGGGGCTTTATTAGGAGAGGATTCTAAAAAACAAGAATGAAGAAGGAGGAAAATGGATCAGGGAAGAAGTAAAGGTCATCAGATATAAGGTGTATTATCAAGGTTGCTGCCATGAGCAACCAGGGCTAGATGCCACTAGGACCTTCTGGGGAGCATGCAGAAAGCCCCCACAGCTGTCCATGTGGAAGCTGAAGCTGGGACATTGATCCTCCAGCATCTATCGCATTGACCCAGGGATGTCCCTGGTGCATTGATTGTTCCACTTTCAGGATGGGTTTGTGTGCTGGCCAGGTGGGCTGGTGCAGTCGTGGGAAGGGTCCTAGCACAGAAAGTAAAAAGACACATGGTTTGGAGTCTGAGCTTGTGACACTGTCCCCTGCAGCTGAAATCAGAAGTCTAAGAGACGTGTCTTGGTACCAGAGGCACCTGCTATGGAACAATCTCTAAAATTCAGTAACAGTTCCCATGGCTAAGACTCCCTGATGGCTCAGGGGAATATACCCTGCTTTTTTAATGGAGTTCATGAGAATTCCCATGGTCTGACTCAAAATTAATTAATTAATTAATTTATTTATTTATTTATTTTGGTACAAGGGATTGAACCTAGGGGTGCTTAACAACTGAACCACATCCCCAGCTTGCTTGCTTTCTTTCTTTCTTTAATATATTTAATTTTGAGACGGTCTTGCTAAGTTACTTGGGACCTCGCTAAGTTGCTAAAGCTGGCTTTGAACTTGCAATCTTCTTGCCTCCCAAGCCACTGAGATTACAGATGTGTGCCGTCACATCCAGCCCTAACCCAACTTTTACCTCCTCACTCATGGGCACTCTCTGCTCAGAATTTGCGCTAGTCCTCATTTATATTTCTTAATCCCCATGACTTTGTCTCTGCTCTTCCCTCTGTCTGGAATTCCCTTCCCCTCTGCCTTCCTTTTCCAGATAAATTGATCTTTGTGATCCCTTTCCTGACAACCTTAGGCAGAGGAAGACACCTGCCTATATTTCTACCATTGTACCTACCATAGTTTCTGCCAACTATAATCAGTTCAGGGGTTAACCCTCCTAGCCACCTTAGAAAGTGAGCTCATTGCATTGGAAGTGGCAGGGCCACCTTCATCTCAGATTCCCAAGTGCTCAGACAGGACTGGGGACATAGACGGCATTACAGAACAGGTTGGATCCATGTGTAAATGCATAGGACTTTTTTCTAGATTTATTCAATAGAAAGCAACAAAGGCTAGTGAGAAAGAACTTTGTCGTCAAGGGGATGCAGAGCCCACATATAGAAGCCATCTTGATTTGATGTCTTACTGGGTCCTGTTCCAAAAAGCATGGATCATCTGCTCAAAGCCATTGAAGGACACATAGACTACTGTTCCAGGGTCCATCAAGAAAGTTCCATTTGTTTCATAGGTGGAATTTAACAGTGTAATATAGTCTGCACTCAATAACCAATGTAATCCTGTTTATTGTATGCACATTGGTCATTCATATTGATGATTTCCTATTAGCTCATGAGGAGTTGGAAATCTTAAGGGACACTAACAGTTCACATGTTAGGGGCTTGAATTCTGAATTCAACATTCCTGACAATACCCAAACCTAAGTAAGGGATGGGACAAAACTCACAATCCAACAGCAAGGACCCAAAGAAAAACAACCAGATAGAGATCTCAGGCCAAGAACTCGCTTCAATTTATGGAGTGAGAAGAAGCTAGAGCAGATCCCTCACACATCTGTGCATGCCCAGGACTTTGGTCCCACCACAGCAGGCAAGCTGGATACCTCCAAGGACCCCACACCCAGATACCACCCAGCTGTCACACACATCTGCCGGGTCTAGATATATTGGGCCCATTTCACCACCAAGGATCCCAGATCCCAGCACAGCACTTTGGTTGGTCCATTCTGGCCCACCCCACACATCTGGAATCCTAGCACCCAGTGACATACCTCTACTGCTTACCTTCAACAACACAGTGGACAGCCCCACAACCCCACTAGGTGCCAAGTCCAAGTCCTGGAACCTTGACCCAAAAGCTACAACAAAACAAGGATTCAGGTAGAAATAACTTTCTGGAAGGAAGTGGTGATCAGAGAGGTAATATCTGACCCAACCCTTGAAGTATAAGGAAGAAGAACCCAGAGACTGGTCTTGCTTCCACACAAGAATCCCCAATTCAAAAATCCAGAAAAAGCTCTTCAAAAATGAAAAATCAAACTAGAAGAGGTTCAGCTCAAACCCACGACTCCCCATGGAAGGAGTCCAAAGCCAGGGACTGGGAGAAAAATCTAGAATAAATTCTCAATGATCTGATAATGAAAAGGAACAATGAACTAAAAGAAGAGTTCATGAAGGGAATAAATGAGAAAACTCAAGAATTGAGAAACTCTATCATCAAAGAAATAGACACACTCAAAAAGGAAGTAACAGAGCTAAAATCTGCAGTCAATAACATGAGAGAGACAATGGAAAAATTTAATAATAGACTAAATTTTGTAGAAAATAGAACCTCTGCTATTGAAGAAAGAACTTCTGACAATGAGGACAGTCTGTGCAAGCTTGAGCGCACTGATGACAAAAAAAGAAAAACAACTAAAAGAACATGATCAGAATTTTTAAAATGTCTCGGATGGGATGAGAAAAAACAATCTAAGAGTAATCAGGATACAAGAAGAGACTGAAACACAAACAAATGGTATGAGGAACATCCTCAAGGAAATTGTGAAAGAAAACTTTTCTCATATAAAAATATAATCAGATATGCTCATCCACGAAGCTTACCGAACACCCAATAGGCCTGATCAAATGAGAAACTCACCAACACACATCATATTCAAAATGTACAATGGGGATATCAAGGAAAGAACATTAAAAGCAACAAAGGAGAAATGCCAAATCACATTCAGAGGCAAACCAATAAGAATTGTCTCTGACTTTTCAACCCAGACCTTGGAGGCAAGAAGGTCATGGAAAGAAATCTTTCAACACCTGAATGATCACAACATGCAGCCAAGAATACTATCTCCGGCAAAATTCAGCTTCAAATTTGATGGGGAAATAAGAACTTTCCATGATAAGATCAAACTGGTAGCATTCAAGAACAGAAAACCAGCCTTACAAAGAATTCTCAAAGATACACTCCAGATAGAATAACAAGTAATCAAACCCAAAACCCACAAACAGAGGAAATTCTATAAAGTTACATCCTATCAATACCCAACCAAGACAGCACAGAAATATGCGGTGACTATGAACATACACACTTCTATTATAACACTGAATGTGAATGGTCTAAATGCACCACTCCAAAGACACAGACTAGCAGACTTGATCAAAAAGCAAAATCCAACAATATACTGCTTACAAGAGACCCACCTAACAGTAAATGACATTCACAGACTAAGGGTGAAAAGATGGAAAGAAATCTACCATGCATACAGCCCAAGAAAGCAAGCTGGAGTTGCAAAACTTATATCCAACAAAATAGATTTCAAACATAAACTAATTCCAAGAGTTAAAGAAGGCCACTACTTAGTAGTAAAGGGAATCCTACTACAGGAAGATATAACCATAGTAAATATATACTCTCTAAATTACAGTGCTCCCAACTATGTGAATAAATTACTTCATGACATAAAACCACTTGTGGACTTCAACAAATTAATACTGGGCGAACTAAATACTCCTCTGTCACCAATGGACAGACCATCAAAGCAAAAAATTAATAAAGAAAACTCCAAAATCAAATGTACTTAACAGACATATATAGAATATATAGAGAGAACATATAGAATGTTCCACCCCAAATCAGTGGAATACACCTTCTTATCAGCGGCACATGGATCCTTCTCCAAAATAAATCATATTCTGGTTCACAAAGGAAATCTCATCAAGTTTATAAAAGTAAATATTATTCCATGTTTCCTACCAGACCATAACGCCATGACCCTACCAATCAACAGCAAAAATCATAACAGAAAACACACATAATCATGGAGATTGACTAAAATACCCTATTAACTGAAGAATGGATCCAAGAAGACATGAGAGCAGAAATCAAAAAATTCTTGGAAGAGAATGAGAATGAAGACACAACATATTGAAACCTCTGAGACATCATGAAAGCATTCCTAAGGGGAAAATTCATATCACTGAGTGCCCACATTAAAAATGAAGAGAGATCCCAAATATACAAGCTTATACTCTATCTCAAAGCCCTTCAAAAGAAAGAACAATCTAACCCCAAATCCAGGAAATTAATAAGATCAGAGCTGAAATCAATGAAATTGAGAACAAAAAATAATAATAAAAAGAATTGATGAAACAAAGAACTGGTACTTTGAAAAAAATAAATAAAATAGACTCCTAGCCAATCTCACTAAAATAAAGAGAGAAATGAAGCAAATCAATAAAATCATCAATGAAAAGGGAGCAATCACCACTGACCCCATGGAAATCCAACAAATTATAAGATCATATTTTGAAGTACTATACTCCTCTATATTAGATAATATGGAGGACATGGACAAATTTCTAGCCCACATATAACATCCCCAAATTGACACAGGTCAATATTGAATTCCTAAACAGCCCAATAACAAGCACTAAAATCCATACACCAATTAAAAGTCCACCAAAGAAGAGAAGCCCAGGACCTGATGGATTCCCCGCTGAGTTTTACCACACTTCAGAGGAAGACCTAACACCTCTCCTTGTTAAGCTGTTCCAAAAAATTGAAAAGGAGGGCACTCTCCCAAACACTTTTTATGAAGCAACCATAACTCTGATACCAAAACCCAACAAGGACACATCAAAAGACAAAACTACAAATAATATCTCTGATGAACCTGGACACAAAAATCCTTACTAAGGTTCTAGCAAACTGTATTCAAAAACATATCAAGACGATAATTCATCATGATCAAGTGGCTTCATCCCAGGTATGCAGGACTGGTTCAAGATATGCAAAACAATTAAAGCAGTGTGGAGAATCCTCAAAAAACTAGGGATGAACCCACCATATTATCCAGCTATCCCTCTCCTGGGTATTTTTCCAGGGGAGTTAGATAGAATCAGCACATTACAGTGACACAGCAAAATCCATGTTCATAGCAGCTCAGAGGTAGGCGTAGTAAGACATAACCTTGGGAATTCACAGATATGTATCGGGAAGGACGGGGGAGGGGGCAAGGGAGTAGGGGAAAGGGTGGGAGAATAGGGTGGGATCTAGCAGGTAAAATTAATTTAAGAATACATACATAAACATATCATACTGTTACTTTGGGTGCATTTTTTATTGTACAATAACTAAATTTCTTAGTGTAAAAACAAGTGTCAGCTCTGCAGTGAATTTGATTCTGCAAGCATTTGTTGAACAGCTAAAGAGCTGAGTCACCACTTTAAACACAGATAAGAGCAGGAGATCGAAATGCCCAACTTGCCTGGGTATCTGTGTGACCTGCGCAGGGGGTCATGGGAGGATGGCCACAAGCAGATCAGGCTGTCTGTCCACACAGCCAGCCTTCCCCTGCCCCAGAGCAAGGCAGCCTCTCCTACCTGCGTTTACAGGCAGGCACCTACCTGCCTGGGGCAAGGGCAGCTGACGCTCACCTGTGATCTTGCAGGGAGACCATCTGCAGGCAGCGCAGCACCACATCCAAGTAGCCCCCTGCAACAAAACCCCTGAACCCCCGGCATGTGTGTGCCAGCAGCTCGCAGAGGCCCCATCCTGTCCTCAGCTGCCTTACCTCCTAGCAGGACAGACGGGTGTAAGTCGTCACAATGAGATGACATAAAGCAGACTGAGTCCTGAGTTTGCACAGATGTTCAGGGATAATGGAAGCTCTAGAAGGCTTTTGCATTGAACAAAGATTCTATGTATACACACATTGTTGTTCAGTTACCTTTCGCCCAGGTGTGTGTGTGCACTGCCGTTTATTCCAAACGCATAGCTTTTTTCTTCTCTTTTTAACCCAGCTGAGGAAGCCTATGGTGAGTAGGTCAATCTCAAACAGGAGAGAGGAAGAGCTGCAGTACCCAAAAGTTCAAATCCCACCTCTGCCTCTCAGCTGTGTTGTTCCCTTCGGAAATGTGTCAGCCCACTCAAATTCCACATCTGTAAAGTGGGAATGATTACAGAACCAACTTACAGGACGCAGCCAGGCGAAAGCAGTTAATAAATGAAAAAGCTTTTAAAGCACCTGGCATGTAATAAGCCCTCAATAAGGTTAGCTGGTATTATTAATGGAGGTTTTTGTGTGTGTGTGTCATTGTATAAGATTATTAGAAAATGGCTGGGCACTGTACCACTCTTCTAGAAAATTCTGTGAAATGTTAGACTTTAGTCTAATTTAGTAAGAGAGCAGGTTTCAGTTTCTGTTGATCCCCTGAACTTCAGAAGTCAGTGCCATCTGTCATATTTGATCCCTAAAAGATCCATTTTGATCTCAGACTCTGAGTTGGTAAGGGGGAGGCTAGCAAATCGATTTTTCTTGGGGTCTCACAGCAGGGCACTTCATTTTTCAAGATTAATAATTTAAGGAGCACTTATTGCGGTTCTTGATTGTTTAGGATTAAAATCATTCAACCTCACTTGGAATTATGGGGAATCTGTGCACAGGTCAGCTAGAAACTATGACGAGAGAGGACACCAAGCAAGTGGGGTGCTCAAAGTGCAAGGAGAGATTGAGAGGGGACACTGGAAGATGCCTATGAAGGGGTCCTGGCCCTATCTTCTTGGGGAATGTTCTAGAACTTCTGTTCCCAAGCAGAGCCCTGGAAGTGTGCAGGTCAGTCAAGAACCATGCAGCCCTTTGGAGTGTCCAGGTAGATGTCGCTAAGACAGCCCAGCATGGCAGGGACGGTGTGACACTTCCAGAAAGCTACACAAATGTTGCTAGAGGGCCTGCAGGCATGAGACCGTGATTGACAGCTCAAGGAGCAGTGGACTGTCAACCAGACAGGAAGAAGGCCACCAGCTGCTCAGAGCCATCTATCACAGACCAGATCCTCAGACGCTCACCTTGCCCACTCCCAGCCCCCAGCTCCAACCTCCAGACCAAGATGAAATTCCTACCATGACAGGGGAACCAGGACCCAAAGAAAAACTTGGTTATGATACAGAACAATGAAGCTTTATTTCTTGCAAATACTTGGAACAAAAATATGAATGCCCCACGTGAAGGCAGTAGATGGAGCCCCTGGTTAGGAACGTGGTGTCTTGGAGTCCAGCATTCTCAGCCTCTCTGCCACCTCGAATGACCAGGTTCTTACGCTCCCCTAGACTCTATTTGCTCATCTGTCAAGTGGAGATAATAATCAGTACCTCCACAGGTTGAGTGGCTTTGATACAACAGTACATGCAGACCCCTAGGAGGCTTGTCGCATGCACAGCATTCGATGAATGAAGGCTAATGTGATCATAGGAGGGAAGGAGGTGGGAGGGATCTTAGACAAGGGTTAAGGAAGGGGTCTCTTTACGGAGTTGCTGTTAGTCCTGGTGGAAAAAAATTTAGAAAAATGCTCTTTCTTGGCCAGTACATGACAGGAACTTCGCTGACCTGTTAAAGGGAACAAGAAGATGGATTCATGTCCACATGAAACCCGAAATTCCCAAGGACTCCCGGTCTGTGGGAGCTGGTATTGGGTTTTTGCCAAGGTCATGGGCTCTCCTATTTGGCTGCCTGAATTTATCTCACTTACTAACTCGACAAGTTACCGAACCTCCCTCTACCTTAGTTTCTCCATCTGGACGATGGGAGGAAATCGTATTCCCACCCTGTAGAGCTATCCTGAAGCACTGAGTGAACACGTAGAGAGCTCCTTTGATGCTCCTCCTTGGCTTGCTGAAGCCCACTGTAGACATTAGTAATTGCTATTCCGATATTATGCCCATTCATTCAAGTTCACACTTCAGCTGCTAGAAGCACGACCCCAAGTCTGATTGCCCTTCCAACCATGAAAGGCACCCAAACTCCAGGCCATTTCCCAGCAAAGTCACACGAAGATACCAATATTAAAGCTACCAATATTCAAATGCAGATAGAGGATGAGGCCATTCTCCTCCGTGCACTTCCGCAGTATCTCTCACTTGTACTTTAGAGAGAAGCAAAACCATCAGCAGGGATGCCCACACCCAAGGTTACTCACAGGGTCAGGGCACACGCACCACACCAACATAAGACAGCAATCAGAGGAGGACCCCAAGGGCCATGTGTTTGCAGAAGATATCCCGTGCTCCTTATCTGTCTGGGACATTAACTCCTTATCAGATATTTTCTCCCCTTCCATATTCTGTCCCTTCACTTTGCTGATTGTTTCTTTTGCTCTGCAGAAACATTTTAGTTTGATGTGATCTCACCTGTCCCCTCTCACTTCGTTTGCCTGTGTTTTGGGTTTTATCAAAAACGTCATTGTCTGGACCATATCATGAAGCTACTCTGCTCCCGTTTCTTCTAACAGTTTAATAGTTTTAGGTCTAATTCATAAGTCATTCACCTGTTTTGAGATTTCCTTTGAATACGGCATGAGATCCAGGTGTAATTTCATTCTTCTACACATGGGGTATCTTGGTTTTCCAACACATATTTATTGACGAGATTATCCCTCCACATCAAATGTACTTTGTATTTTTGTGCAAGATCAATTGGCCGTAAGTATGTGGATGTGTTTCTGAGCTTTCTCTCACCTTTAATGTATTTTATGTCCCTGTTTTTATGCCAGCACCATGCTGTTATGATTTCTGTGGCTTTGTAGCATATCTTGAAGTCAGGTAATATGGTACCTCCAGAATGGTTGGTTTTGCTCAAGATTCCTTTCAGTTAGAGGGGACGAATAAGCTCAAGAGAGCTCTCATACAACATGGTGGCTTTAGCCAATCATGACATATTATATACTCGAAAATGGCAAAGAGAGGAAATTCTCAGTGTTGTGTGATACATATATTAACTAGCTAAATTTAGACACTCCATGATGCATGTACCTTCCAAAACATCAGGCTCTAAAACTACAAATACATACGATTTTTGTCAGTTGGAAAAATGCGTTCTGTGCTCATGTTTCTTCCTTGAACCAAATATAACGAAAAAGTAATTTCCAACTTTTATCAGCTACGTTGTCCCAATAGCGCTTCATGACATACAACCCCGAAACCTCAATAGCATATTGTGAACACTGCTTTCTTTGTTCATGGGTCTGTGGAACTGCCTGGTTCTGCTTGTAAAAATCAGAAACACGGGTGTAAATCCAGGCACATGTTAAAAAAGTGGGGGGGGGGGAGGTCAGACCTAAAAGAAGCTGAGCAAAATCCTTTTATTGGGATTGGCCGCTCCCAGGCCAGGTTCACCAGTCTGCCAAAGTGAGAGCAGGCTGGGGAAGTAGCATGTGGCCCCGGCTGGGCAGCGACTTTATAGTCTGGGGTGGGCAGAGGAAATTTGGGGGGCCTTGTCCTTCGGGGATTGGATAGTGATTTCATCAATCATCAGCGATTGTGAGACGTTGTTTGGGCTTGTCTGCCAGTGTCTGATTGGTCAGTCATTTCGAGCTCCTGGGCTGCCTCATGCCCTGACCCCTTCAGCCACACCGTGACCTAACACTGCTGACCCAGGACCGGAACTAGCAAGACTCACTCTCAGGCCTGTGGTTGACTCCAGGAGGTTCAGGCAGGTTTGCAGTCTTGGCTGGGGCTCTCTCACTATCTGGGGCCTCATCTGAGACAACTGGGTCACATTTGTTGTGTCTCACATTGCAAATCACATGGCCGAGCCCAAAGTCAAGATCAGAATCCCCCACACCAGCCCACAATGCAATGAGGAAGTCATGCAAATGTAGCTAGCAACAAGTTTAAATCCAGAAAGGGGGAAGACCTGAGGACATCTGTCAATCGATCTATCACAGAATGCAAAGAAGTTGCCGACATAGATTGCAGGAAGGAAAGAGGATAATTGTAAGAGTGATCAGGCCCACCAAAAGGATGGTCAGAGCTCAGGAAGCAAGGAACTTTGAGGATGTTAAGTGGCATCTCCATGTTTTTGGATCTTTTTGCATTCAAGATTCTGACATCCGCTCTTTAGATGATAGTAAAATCTCTCCCAACACTTCAAGTCTCACCTACTGTAAAGGAATTTAGATGTGTTTCGAGTTTGATTTTCCAGCCATCTTGTGCCAAGAACATCATACTCCAGGAAGTACCTACACGTCCACATGAAAATAAATGAAAAAGTAAGTGGAAAGAAATTGAGATTTCTCCCCATTGCAGAGAGATTGGATGCCAACTTAGGGATGAAAATTTGAAGCTCCATTCACTGTTCCCTTCCACCAATTTCCAGTTAAGACCCACTGGGGAGATCACAAGTGAAATTACTTTTAACATGATATTTACTGTAGGACTCCATGTCCTCACTAACCATAGCTTGTGGTTGAAATTCCAGTGCCTACTCTGGATCCCAGGAAAATAAATTGAAGATGGAAAGTGAAATTCCATGATGAAAATTTAGATTCGTCTTTGATGATCACGCTATCGTATGTTCCTCACATAGACGCTCTCTTGGAAGCATCCTCCTTTTCTTCTGTGGTATTTTATAAGAGAAGTTAGCCACTTTAATAGCCTGGAAGCTTTAGATCCATAAAAGAAAATGTGCAGGGAAGATGGTTGAGTCAGATAGACTGGGCAGATGGATATTCCAAGAATCAAATTTTAACCAGGTAAGAAGATTTGACACCTCGCCACCAACACCTTCTGGTTTGGGAGAGAATTCTGTCCTTTGTCCTTCACAGTGAACTTCAACCAACTGTCTGGCTGAATTCCAAATACTGACCACTGGGAAGCACCAGGCGTAATATTACTCTTGACAGACACCAGTTTGACCTGAAACCTAAATTCCTTGGTAGCTCCCTATAAATTACAGGTTCTATCATTCTATCTAAAGCAATTACTCCCATTCAGTGTGGTTTTGCTTGAGGCCAAGTTAAACAGAGGGATCTATGAGCTGTATGTACATTCATGAAGAAAAACTTTTCCTTTTTTTAGGGGGAGCCTCGATGAGGTTCCGTAAATCAGTGCTAGTAAATTCTCCTATGGCAGTTTAAGATGCTGAGGCTCAACACAGTTGCTAATCGCTTTCTAAACTTGAAGCTCTTGATTTAACACCAGTGTGAGTGCTCAGGGCATGTCCTTCATTCTTATTTTGTTTGACCTGGTTCTCTGGGACGCTGCCAAAGAGAGGGCAAACACCCTTACAGTACAATTTTCCATAAGAATAACTGGAAGGCTCCTATTTTTTTAAGTACTGGTCAACATGTAAGAATTGTGTTAATTTTCTCTTCTAATATTATGAAGTTTTCTCCTATTCATAGAAATTAGTGAAACGATTCAATCACATAGGAGCAAATCTTGCTCTGTCTACCTCCTCTCTCAACCTCAGACTCACACCCCATAGTATCCAATGTTAACAGCCAGAACTCAAATGTCCCCATGTCCCCAATTTCATATCCACACACAGAAGTCAGCCCAGTGAGATAGGAAGTGGGGGCTGGAGCCAGAGACTTGTATTATGTTTCAGGTGTGAGGGAAGAGACCACAGGGCTTCCAGTGGAGAGGGAGGAAGAAGGCTTACTCCTCACTGTGTGACAGCTGCATGGACACAGGGATACTTCTGGAGGCCATCATGGTCACCCAGGAGAGATGATGGTGGCCAGGACTCTGCAGGCAGCTGAGCAGGTGAATTTTTTTGGAGGCGACCCAGGATAAGATCTGGGGATGGGTTGTCCCCTGTGTGGAAGAATTTCCTTTGTGGCCAGCCCCCTGTTGACTGGTTGATTCTTTCTTTTAAAAAAAAAAGTAATTACTAAAATGTGTATGTTAATAAAACATTTTGCATGTAGAAAAATGCAAAGTAGAAGAGAAAATTTGACCATCGTCCTATCCTTGTGTTACAAGGGTTAACATTTTCAAAATATTGTTCCGATCCTCTTTCTTAGTTTTGCTCCCTTGTTGATTCTTCCAAGTGAACATTTGCATCATTTAGTCACACATTCCAAAAGAAAAATTCACCCAAAGGCTATTGATTAAAGAAATAAGTTGATAAGTTAATTTGAGGAGAATTGATATTTTCACACACTTCAAACTTTTTTCTTCTAGAAAAACAATAGGTTCATACATTTGTTCACATCTTTTTTTTTTTTAAGAGAGAGGGACAATGAGAGAGAGAGAGAGAGAGAGAGAGAATCAATTTCGTTTAGTTTTACATGTGGCTTTCGTTGCTCTGACACTTTGTTGTGTACGTGGTGCTGGGCTTTGAACCTGCATCCTCATTCATGCCAGCAAGTGCCCTAACCGCTGAGCCACCGCTCCAGCCCCTAACATTTGTTCTTATCTTATTTTGTGCATCTCAAAAATATTTTTTCTAATTTTCATTACAAAGATCCTACCTATTTCTTAAAAAGCTGCTTCTCTGGGCCTTGGGTTTACTAATGCGATTGAGAAGCTGGGTTCCCACATTCCCAAGTTCATTTCTACTTTCTAACTGGCTCCTACAGTTACAGGTAAAGATGGTGCCTGTTCTGGATTCTATACTAATCCAGCCACTTTACAAATGCTGATTAACTAAGAGATTTGTGCGCTATTCTCTTGATATCACCATGGACCATGGGATTTCCCCTGATTTTAATGAGAATACTTCTGCAGCCTCCAATAAATATGACGGTGGCTGCTGGTTTCTGCTAGATATTGTTTATCATGCTGACAGAGGGGACTTATAACCCCAACAAAGAGGCTTTCTCCCCCTTTTAATTAGGAGTGGGGATTGAATATTATCTAACACACTGTCGGTGCGGGCTATTTATAAATTCTGTGTGATTATTCCTTTTATCTATATAAATGTCCCCTTTGTTTTAATTAATAATGCTTTTCCTCTTTTGAATTCTACTTTATCTAAACTAGATATTCCCACCCTGCTTTTTTAACACAAAAAATAAGTATTTTTGCTGATGTTACTTGATAATTTCTTTTTCAGCCTCTCTCCCCATTTCTGATCTTTCTGTTGCATTGACTTTCAGTGTTTCATACAGACATCTAATAAACACTGGCCACAGGCCTACCTTGAGCCAAACATTGCATTCAGTCCCTGGGACACATAGATGAGGCCCTTCCAGGAGGGACAGTCACAGTCCAGGCGAATTGGGCTCTGCTCTGGGCCGGTTCAAGGGCAGCAGGAAGGGTCTGCTGGACCCTAGGAGGGTCTGACCCAGCCGGGGAAGGGCAGCAAGGCTGCCCAGAGGTGACGGGAAGTTTGTCATGTGGATATGCACACAAGATAACTAAAAAGAGTCAGGGAGAATGGGGGTTTGGGTGCTCCTGAACCCCACCGAATTTGGGGGACCGTTGGCCACCACCATGAATTTCCAAGTCTTGCTGCTTCCCAATTACTCTACTGCGTTGTCTCTGCCGACTCGTGGTTTCTGCTTTGCTCATTCTGTGAATCCACAGCATTTCATCAGCAGCTACTCAACCTCGGGGACATCCCCGGTGCCCGGTCATCCACGGGCGGGAAGGTGTGGGGACTCACCATGGTGAGGAGCAGAGCATGGCAAGCAAAGGCACAGGGTCGCTTCAGATGGTGGTGGCGTCATGAGTGAAGCACTGTCTGATGGCTCTCATCAGATGTAGGAGGTCCAAAGCTCTCCCCACCAGGTCACGCGTGTGGGCCATGCCCTCTGCCTCGCGGTCTGAGGTCAACCTCCCTCAAGTCAACCCAGCACCTTCCTCCTTGCAGCCTCTGCACTGGATGCTCCTCTGCCTGGATTCTCAGCCCCCAGGAGCTCTGCTGGAATGTTGATGTCCCTAGTTCTTGTCACCGTCCTCTTGGGTGTCATGCAAGTCCCCTTTAATGTCCACAGACAGTTGACAGACTGATGTACACAGCGTGTGGCCCAGTCTGCAGTGTGGAGACATAGGTATCCTCATGCCTCTCTGCTGACATTAGGTGAGGTCCTCTGTCCCCACTGCCTGGCTTCCCACACCCTGATCCATTCTGTGTCGTCCAGGCAAAGCCACCCAGAGCCAATGCTTGCAGGGCTCTTGTGGAATAAGCAATTCCAGAGTAGACAATTCCTTCTGAGACCCCTCCCAGTACAAGTCGAAATGCATTTGGTGCTGTTTATGGGAAACCAGAGACACGTGCATTCCTGTGCTCTCTGGTTGTGGAGACGGACAATCCCGATGCGGCAGAGAGGCAGGCCAGTCCGGGAACTGCCCACAGCAGGCCCACTGGAATGGCGTGCCCTGAGGACACCAGGGAACCAGATTCTAAGCAAGGAAAAACAAAAATTCACTTCTCTAGGGAGGAAAGAGGAATGAAATCAGGGCTAATGGTGGAGAGTGCAGCAAGGTTTCAAGGAGTTCAGATAAATGTTTGAACTTGTTAGGAATTACAAGCCTCCCAGAATGATATGCACCATTAATTCCCAGGCGGTCAGGTTAACAATGCCCGGCTAGAGAGTCGGCCTCTTGAACTATGCTTCTAATGGGGTTCCCAGGTTAAAGTAGATTTCATTTAAGGTCAATCAATAGGCAATTTTATCCATAAGCCATAAAGAAGCCGGTGACCGTGATCATTTTGGCTCAATCAGAGCTTCCTTTAAACTTGAGGAGCCCAGAATGAAGGGTATACCCTAAATCAAGGCAGGAGCTTTGGGCTGTATTTCCATCACCCCAAGTGCATGTTAATCCCTCCCTTTCACCAGATGGTTCAGTCCACACCCCCACCCACCCCACACCATCCCCTGCAAAGAGAAGATAATTCAGGGTTTTTTTTTCCCAGTACATGAGGCACATTGGAATAATTTAAATTAACAATGTAGGTCCAGTTTATTTCTTGAATTCCCAATGATCTGTCACAGTGAATTCATATGAGTCAGAATTTTCCTTTGACAGAAGTGATTATATTAGGCTCCTGTGAGTCTCCCGGTCTCTCTAGCGCTCCTTCTTTATTAGAAGTAGCCTCAGGAAATCAGCAGGAAATGAGATGCCCAGGATCATGTATCTCAGTGATCCACCATTGACTTGGTTAGGAAATTAGGGGTAGAAAGAGGTTTCCAGAAAATGAAATTGCCTTCAGGTCTTGAAGATTGATTTGGGTGCTTTCAAAACGCATCCGGGAATTACAGCAGTTGAAGACAAGGGGGTTTCCTGTCTCCACGATTCGCCTTCAGCGAGTTTGTGGGACCAACCTTCTTTCTCTGAATCATGGGTCCTTGGGAGTGAAACATTGTATCTTTCATATACATATATTCCAGAACTTTTTCTAAAAGTATGTTTTACCTGATCTAGCATTTTGAGTTTATTAGACAGGATTTTCCAAGACTTGCTATTTATTTTCTCTCTCTGACTTTTCACTGAGTCAAGAGAATGAAGAAAGATCCTTGTTGCCATGTGGTTATTTTTAATAAATTGAGCTTTAACGGGGCTGCTGGCTGCCAGTTCACACACACACACAAAATCCAACTCTGCTGAAGTTTCCATTTTTTTTCTCAAAAAAATCCCTGCTGTGATTCTAACAAGGAAAAAAAAAAAGCCCTGGATCTCTCCTCTTTGCTTATCAAGAATTGAAATAGGAGCAAGAAATGTTTGAAACAATATAGAAATTGCACTAAGGAATATACAATTTCTAGGACGGAAGAGAATAAATCGTGTTGCTGGGAGATGCATATGTATGAGGATGTATTCTTCAGATTGATCTTCACAGACTAGTAAATAACAGTGTTAGGAGGCTAGAGATTCTATATAATCCTTGATATTTTTATTTTCCTGGAGGCCAGAGAAAAATAAGGTGTTTCCTTTGGAGACAAGAATAGCTTCTAGAAAGACTTTAATTGTGATTGTTCTTGAAAAGGTTTGCAATCACTGTTGGATACATTTATTAAAATGATAGATGAGGAACAGTAACAAAGAAAGGAGAAGCCTAATCTCTCATTCCCTTGAAAATTCCAGCTCTAAAGCAGCTTGGCAGTGGTTTTCAGAATGGCAAGCAACTGTAAATCTTACCGAAGCATTTTTGGAGTTGAGACCCACACGAAAGTGTGTGTGTTTGTAAGTGCAAAATACAATGTTGCGTGCTCTTAATGGGATGCAATCAGCATTTGGGGGGCTTAGCAAGAGAGCAGGAATTCAAACCCAGAAACCAGAGGGGAGCTGCAGAAATACCTAGATGAGAATCTGCAGAGCTACTGGCTTTCTTTCCATGCTTTGATCTGAGACCTTGACAGCTGAGTACATCTTTATCATTCTGTTTGCCTAGACTAAAGTTATTATTTATACTTGAATGCAGCATTGTGTTTTATTTTTCAACTCTGCCAAGATTCAATCTACTGGTATTGAGTATCCACCAAAAGAACTCTGGACCACTACAGAACGTGCACAAAGAAGGTACAAAGAAACCCATAATCCTCATTTCTCTCTCCAGCTCCAATAGCAATAAAACCCCAATTCCACACTTTTGCTCTGGGATTCTGACTAATAAGCAGAGACAGGGGAGAAAGTGAAATTGAATCAGTTTTAAGAGACATAAGCAAGTAGGTGCTTTTATTGTATTTATGGAGTTTGGTCTTTTATATGCTTTACTTAATTCTGTTACTAAAGAAAAAAATATTTTTAATTCATCTTATAAGAGCCAAAAGAAGCTTGAATAGCGGTGAATGGTAATAAATCATTTAAAAAGGAAAAACATTTCACAAAAGTAAATCAGAGTCATTTCACTCCCTTAGAACTTGAGTTTCCATTACTTTTGGGAGGTTTTCAACTTCAAGATGAATAGACTACCCAGGAAAATAATTTATTTGAGTTTAAAGCTGGCCATATGAATGAGTGCAGAATTGAAAACAGAGGGAAATAATAGGGACTGTAACGCTGCTTGTCGAGGGTGGCTTACCCGGCTCAGCCTGCGAAGATGTATTATTTGCATGACCCAACTGCCATGGGATGAGGTCTAGAATGCTCAGAGGGTTAGACCACGGGGTCCAGGACACCCTCCTGATCAATGTGGCCCCCTGAATGGCTGATCCAATGTGTGACCGAGGAGCCAAACCCCATCATTAGAAAGATGTCATGCTAATCGCCTGCCTGTATCACATATTTTAGTGGCTTCCCGCTACCTTCCGGTTAAAACCCAAACTTTGCAGCCTGGCCCTTATTTCTTCAGCTACATGCGCTGTCTTCTTGCCTGTGCTTCTGCACGCTGCTCCTGCTTCACCTAATTCACATGCACGGCCAGGACTAGAAGTTCAAGGTTGTTTCTTCGGACTTTCCATGTGGGTCCCATCTCCAGTCGTCTGCCCTCACCTCCCACAGCACTTGGAGCTCGTTCCCCTGCGGCTAATTCTCAGGGCACCTTCGTCCTCCCTACTCCTTCCAAGTGCAAGCCATCTGTTTATCCCGTTGGGCCCGATACCGTCGCTTACCACTCTTGACGCTCTCTCCTGCCTGTCTTGGACCGTGGCGGAGCCTCAAGCGGGCTTGCTGATCTAGCTTTCTAGTTGGGTTAGCTCATGATCTGTTTGTCGAATTATTTTATAGAACTAAAACATGTCTACTTGGACGCCGCTCTCTGGCTTCTAATCGGGAAGGTGCAGATGCAACGGAGAAGGTTGGGAAGAGAGAGGGACTGAGCTGTTTAGCCTCCTGGCTTCTTCCCTCTGAGAGAGTTGGCCAAGGTTTAAGCCTCTTTGTGGGACCACTGTTCCAAGGGGCTGCCCCCTCCTATGTGGGGACAGCTTTCCAGATTCTAGGACTTTCCCCCGTTCTTCCCTGGGGATGGGATCAGCTTCCCGCAGTCTTCTGGGGCTTTGTCGTCCCCTGTTGGTTTCCTTGACCCCTGCACAGCATAGCCAGCTGTTCCTTCCTTAAACATTCCGCCGTGATCCTCATGGACGACTCCGTTGCCTTTCTGCCAAGCCCCCAATCGATCTGCCCAGCAGAGTCCCCAGCAAATCAAAGGAATCCATCAATATTTGACAAATATATTTTATAAAACCAAGATCACACCAGATTGGACATTAGGTGGCTAGAATTCTAAATCCCAGCTCTGGCTAAGTTCAGGCAGTCCCTGAGTCCCCACCTCCCTGCTTTCTCCAAGCCCCGTCCCAGTCCCCAGCACGCCCTCCCACACCTCATGTTGGGGCTCAGTGCCCACTGCTGTCCCCACGCAAATCCCAGAGGGAGAAGGCCACCTCGAGGCTGTGCTAGGGATGGATTCCTCCAAAGCTGGAAGGTATTGATCCCCTGACAATTGCTGTCTTGCCCTTCTCTGTGTGAGGAGCTGGCTGGAGGCTCAGCACTTGGGAATAACAGTGGTGCCCGTGCCATTGTTGATTGCTCTGCAGTCTGACTGGGTTCGACTCTAGGCTCCTCCTGTGCCCCCCTGTCCCCGCCCCTCCTTCCCAAACTTACCCAAGGCAGGAAAGAGGGCAGGGCAGTGCAGACAGAAAGGAGCTATTTTATTTAATGTGAAGATGCACAGCTTCCAGCCAATTTCATTCTTACTTCTTTTCAACTGCTGAAAATGGTCCATGGTGACACTCCTGGCAATTACCCTGGCTCGGGCCCCAGATGGTTGTATTCCAGGCCTCGTCTTCACCAGCCTGTCCTGAAGTCCCCACTAAGTGGGAGAGGCACTCATGACAGGGGCCTGTCCTGCACCTGGCTGGCTTCTCCAGTAGACAGAATCTGGGACCCACCGTGCTGCTCAAGGCACACAGCAGGGTCTTCGGTTTAACTTCTTTTTATTTATTTACTTATTTTTTATCAGATGAATATGGAGTTACAATTGAGGGGGAAACATTGTCAAACAATCAAGAACAAATGTATATATACATAGTTATCCAAGGCTAATGCCATGTCATGGATGCCCTGCTTGGGTTCCCCATGTTGCTGTTTCCCCCAGAAGAACCCCTGAGTTAAATGGATATCTCGTGGAGGGCAGAGATCTCCTTCTGAGATGATTCCCCCATATTCCCACCCTCCAGTCTCCTAGATATCCTTCCTAATCCCTCCCCCCACGCTGCCCTCCCACCCTACGCTACCAGTTATCCTAAGCAATCATCCCCCGTTGCATTAAGAATCATACAATTTGAGGTTTTTATTTGCTTAGCCATCTAACATACTGCTTCCCGATGAATTCTAGCTTCCACGATGAGAAACCATTTGGCCCCTGAGTCTCTGAGATTGGGATACTTCACTTAGCATAATTTTTTCCATCTCCATCCATTTGATATCAAAGGTCATAGTATCATTTTCTCTAATACCTGAGTAGTATTCCATTGTATATATGCACCAAAGTTTTTGAATCCACTCGTCCAGTGAGGGGCATCTGGGTTGGAACCATAGTCTAGCTATAGTAAATTGAGCTGCTATAAACATTAATGAAGCCACATCACTATAATATGCTAATTCTAACTCTTTTGGGAAAATCCCCAGGAGTGGGATACCTGGGTCATAAGGTGGTTCCAGTCCTAATTTTTTGAGGAGTCTCCACACTGCAATTTAATTTCTTTTAACCTAAGAAGGAAAAGTGAATATATAACGATGAATATATAGGAATGAATCTATTTGCGTTATATACCTCTATGTCAAGGTGGTTGTAAAATATAATTCTTAGCATTTTCTATGAAGAAAAAAGAGGCCACAAAGGCAGAGGCACAAAAGGGCTGTAAATCTCAATGTCATCCTACTCCGCAGAATAAAATTCCCCAAACAGAAGCTGAAGCCCAAGGGCCACACTTCCCTGGGAGTCTGCCCCACCCCAGCAGATCGGAGGGACAGAGCCAGACTGCAGGGGCAGAGCTGGCTTCACACCTGGAACCAGCTGTCTCAAACTTAGTCAACTGCAGAAAATGTGGAAAAACCCTGATCTAAACTTTGTTTTATTTTTTCTTTTCAGCCTAGATAATGTCTCAAAGCTCAAATAGCACAGCCTTGTATTGTTTTTCTAAATGCCCCCTGAGAAATTTCAGCTATAAATGCCTAGTTTTAAAAAGAAGCCAAATCTCAAATCAATAACTTAACCTTCTGCCTTAAGAAATTAGAAAAACAAGACCAAACTAAGCCCAAAGCAAGAAGAAGGAAGGAAATAGTAAAGATTAGGACCAAAATAAATGAGAGCAGGAATAAAAAAGCAACAGAGAAAATGAAGGAAAGCAAAGGTTAGTTCTTTGAAAAAAAATCAATAAAACAGACAACTATTTGGCCAGATGGACAAAGACAAAAAGAGAAAAGATTCAAATGAGTAAACTTTAGGAATGAAAGAGCAGGTATTACTACCTACTTTACAAAAATAAAACAGATAACAAGAACATTTTTATGCACAAGATAATAAAGCTAGGTGAAGTGGGCAGATCCTTGAAGATATACACGACAGACACTGACTCTAGAAGAAATAAAAGAATTGGGATAGACCTACATCAAAGAAATGAGAAATCTAATCAAAATACTTCTCACAAAGAAAAGACCACATGGCTTCATTAGTGAAATCTAGTAAAAGTTTGAAGAAGAAATAAAACCAATTCTTCACACACTCTCGTAAGAATTAGAAGAGGCTAGGAACCTTCCCAACTCATTTTATGAGGTCAGTGTTAAGCCAATACCAAAATGAGACAAAAATATCACAAGCAAATATGACCATATCATATCATATCATTATCATATCATAGGAACACAGATACCTTCGATAAACACTAGCAAGTGGAATCCAATAATATAGCAAAGAATTAGATATTACAACCAAGTGCATTTTATTCCCAAAAAATGCAAGGTTGGTTTGACATCCAAACATCAGTGCATGTAATACATCATATCAACAAAACAAAGAATCCAATCACATAGTCACCTACTGACAGGTAGACAAAGCATTTAAGGAAATCCAACCACTTCATTGATAAAAGCACTTAATAAAATAGTAATGGAAAGGAATGTCCACATTCTGACAATGAGAATTTACCCCCCCAAAAAAATTAATGTCATACATAAAGGTAAAAGGCTGAATGTTTTCCCTCGAGGATCAGAAACAAAACAAGACTGTTCACTCTCACCACTCCTCTTTAGCATTGCACTACAAGTTATAGCCATAAGAAGGCAGGGAATTAAAAGAAAAGGCATCCATCAGGGTGTGGTGGTGCATTCCTGTAATCCCAGAGCCTGGGGAGGATGAGGCAGGAGGATTGCAAGTTCAAAGCCAGCCTCAGCAACTTTGAGAGACCCTAAGCAACTTAGCAAGACCCCGTCTCAAAATAAAAAATTTAAAAAGGCTGGGGGGTGTGACTCGGTGGTTAAGCACCCCTGGGTTCAATCTGGGTACCAAATTTTTTTAAAAAAAGGTATCCAGATCAGTAAAATAAGTCTGTTTGCAGATGCCCTGGTCTTTTGTGTATAAAATCCTAAGGAACACACACACACATCAGAATTGATAAATGAATTCAATAAGGTTGCAGGTTAGAAGATTAGTATGCAAAAAAAGAAAATCAATTGTATTTCTATAGCAATGAAAAATCCAGACATGAAATGAAGAAAACAATTCCTTTGAGATCAGAGTCAAAAATACATGGGAATGAAGTTAACAAAAGAAGTACCAGACCTTGCACCTAGAAACTACAAATCTAAAGGAAATTAAATAAGATTGAAAAAGTTGGAGATTGCCTCTCATGATTATGGACTGGAAGACATAATATTCTCCAAAGGGAAATAATCCCCAAACTAATCTATAGATTCAACACAAATTTGTACCTTCCAAAATCCCCAGCCATAATCAGCAGAAACCATGGCATATTACTCAGCCATAAAAAGGAAGGGAGTTCTGAGATAATGTGATTGAGCCTTGAAAACATCATGTTAAGTGAAAGAAGCCGGTCACAAAGGCCACCTATTGTACAATCCCATTTATACAAAATACTTAGGGGAATCCATGGGGACAGAAAATAAATCGAGAATCCCAGGGAGTGGTGAGGGGGAGAATGGGACACGCTTCTTTTGGGTGTGATAGCTGCACTGTGAACACACTAAAAGCCATTGAATCATAGACTTGAAAAGGTGAATTTTATGGTTTGTGAATTATATCTGGTATTTTTTAAAATGCTCAGTACGGGGAATGCCCCTCACTTTATCTGTTGCTGTGCCAGATAAGATCTCTGTCCTTCTGCTCCATCCCTTTCAAATTCACCCCTGCTAATGCTGAATCTTTTCATACTGAAGTTCTGACATGTTCATTCATTCATGCACGGGTTTGTTTACAGCATAGTAACTGAGCCTAGGCCAACAGGTTTGCAGAGGACAGACCTGATCCCCGCCCTCGGCCCTCAGAGAGATTACATTGCATCATCTGTTCTTGGACCTCCATTCTGACTTTCCCGTTTCTTCAGGCCGTCTCTTCAGAAGTGAGCCTGGCAGTGTGGGGGATACAGAAACAACTGGCCTTTTCATCAGAGTTCTGAGTTCAGGTCTTTGGTAGATCCAGCCCCCAGCTGCCCATCAGAATGGGACCTGTTTGCAAAAGATGATACAGGCTTTATCTCTCGTGCTTCCTGCATTGAGTTGAGGCCTCTCAAAGTGTGGGAAGGAGACTGCCAAGGATCCCTGGGCCCCAGGCACATCCCAGGCAGGTCCCAACATCCCTGCATTTGGTCACAGCGGCAGCAAAAGTGAAACGGTCAATAGGGACAGACACGTAGCATGGGCTTTTGTAAGCACCATCTCCTCCCATCCTTCCAACGACTTTATGATCCTGTTTTATCAATGCCCTTCCGGGAGAGCAGCCCAGTAGCACAGTTCATGAAGTTGGGCAGCTAGAATTCTTGCTTCAGCCCCACTGGGCTCTGAAATCCATGAGCATTCTCCTCTTCCAGCTCCTTGCTGGGTTCTGCACCCACCAGCCACGTGTTTCTGCCCCACTTCTCTCTTCTGGGAAATGGGACAACAGTAGCAGCAATCTCAGAAAGGAGTTATGAAGATGAGTTGAGCAGATGTGTGTGAAATGCCCAGAGCAGGGCCTGGCTGTGCTGCAGGATCGGCAAGCATTAGTCATGATCCCTCGTCAAACCACAGATCCAACGGCGACTCCACTGGATCTGCTGGCTGACCAGCCTAGCAGATGCCGAGACCATGGGGAACACGTACCGGCCCCCATACCCAACCCTCCTAACCCCCACATAAGCAGAGCAGAGTGATCAGCCCCATTTTACAGATGAGAAGTCCAGGGACAGGGTCCCAAAAGCACAGAGGCGAATCCGATTTGATGAACTTGGGCCAACAGCTTCCTCTCAGGGCCAGGACAAATCGCATTTCTCAGGACCCAGAATAGATCCTTTCCAAAACTTCTCATCTTCACAAAGTCTGATCACATCGTGGCATCTCAGGGGACAGAGGACAGAAGGAATGTGACACCATGAGGCACTCAGAATGCAGACATCACAGATCCCTCATTCTTAGGGTCGTTCAAGGGACCGATCTCCTCCTGGACTCACCTGAATCCAGTCTCCACTTACATTTCCAGTCAGGAAACCCCAAAGTGTCACAGTTGGTGTATGCAGCAGATAAAATTTCTGTGTCCCTGCACTTCAGAATGGAAAGAGACTGGGAGGTAGGTGTGGCCGGGAGTTAGTGCTGAGTCTGGGGGATGTGGAAGCTGGCGCTGGTCAAATTCACCATCGACTTAAAGTTGGGAGAGCTAAAAGTTTGAAGGCCAGTGGCCTCAAGTTAAAATGTCACAGAATGTTAGGAAAGATTCGGAGCTCTTGAGGGACGAAGAGCAGCCAACATTTTGCTTGTGGAAGCAGAACCCGCTGAGTGAGCCTTCCCAACAAGTAGGGTGCAGTTGGAAACTGAATTCCGGGAGGAAGCTGAGAGGAGATGCAATGGAGTGGGTGGGAGGAGTCTCCCAAGGAGAGGTGATCTGGGAGGAAGAGAAGCTGAACCAGGTCAATCCTTCAGCAGGGAAAATGATCCCACAGCCATCTTCCTGTTGATGCTCTGAATTAACGTGACGCTCTGTGATCACTTGGGGGCACCTTTTCAAAAATCCCAGATTTCTTTGAGAAACATTGATCAAGAACGTGCCCCCCCCCCATTCCCCATGGAACAGCAAGGTTGATTCTCTTCCACCTAATGGCCAAGGATCAGGACAGGGCTGGCAACAAAAGGGTCTCTGGTCCTTTTGGTGTTTACTAGAACACTTTTTGACAATAGGACATGAGATGGCATCAACAGAGAGGAGATCTTGATTCTAAGGTGACCCTTAGAACCCAAGGACAAGGGAAGCAGCACCTTGCAAGAAGCAAAAACCACCCACACCTGCAGGTCCGTGGGGACTTGGGGAGCCTTCTCCCCATCTGCTCTCTTCCACTCCATGAAGGCTCTTCCTGCTTCTCTGCCTACCTGGTGGGAAATGCCACTTTTACTAGTGCCCCATTTTAATTCTTTCCTGTTTGCAAGAGCCTCGCTGATGGGAATCTCTGGGTGCTGATTCCTCACTCTGGGATCAGAGGCCATGCCTGGACCGATCACTTGTGGCCTGGAGTGGGTGTAAATACGGCTCCTCCCCTTGAGGCAGGTGGACAGGAGGAGGAAGCACAGGTGCTGGAGATTAGTCCTGGGCAGGCAGCTACCGTCTGCTCCAAGGCTCATGGCCTTACCCCTAATTTACAGGTAACATTGACTAAAACACCAGGAACATGAAGCTGAACACGCAGAATTAACTAGAACAGGAGACCTTGTGCTAAGTGAGGTGAGCCCAGCTCAAAAGGGCAAGTCCTGTTCTGAAACTACGTGTAAGCCATTTCGACAGCTGTCAAACCCACAGAGACAGCAAACAGAACCGTGGTGATCCGGGGTGACCCCCAGCACCACCCAGCTGCAAGGGGTGGGTTGCACAGTACCATGGTGGCCCCAGACTACCTGGCTGCAGGGGTGCGAGTGGGAAAATTGTTTTTATGGGTTCAGAGTTTCCATTTGAGATGATGGAAAAGTTCGGGGAATGGATGGTGGTCAATGTACTTCACGCCCATCGAAAATGGTTAAAAAGCTAATCGCTCAGTTATGTGCCCTTCACCACCGTACAGGAAAAGCCACGCCACCTCACACCTTGCAGTGTGGATGGGGCGGTCAGCGGGCAGGCTGCCCTTTCCCAGGTCTCTGCCACCTGGAGCCCCTTCTCTTTGCCTGGGAGGCACCCACCGTCTTTTCTTCTTTACTGGAGGAACTCTGAGTCCTCAAGATGCAGCCAATTCAACCCACCTCTGTTAAACCCAGCTCTGCTCCCTGAGACATTCTTTCATTTTATTTTATTTTTTTAAAGAGAGAGGGACAGTGAGAGAGAAAGAATCAGGTTTATTTCATTTTTCATGTGGCTTTCATTGCTCCGAGACCTCGTTGTATACGTGGTGCTGGGGTTCGAACTTGCGTACTCGTGCATGCCGGGCAAGTGCCGTAACCGCCGAGCCACTGCTCCAGCCCTTCCTGAGACATTCTTAATGCAGCCTTTCTATATTTCCATGGCAGGACGACGTGCATGAGCTGTTGTTCCTATTTACTATGTCCCATGATTCTTTTTACACATTTGTCTCTGTCACTGGAGCAGAACAATGAAGACAGCATCATAGGTATCTCTTTGTGGGGCAGACTCTGGAGCCCCAAATCTCAGTTCTGCCCTCACTCACTCACTGTGTGACCTGGAGCAGATGCTTTTCTGTGACTTAGTGTGTTCAGCTGTAAAAGGGATGATGATCACACTTAACCTGTCCCTGCCGGGAGTACTGAGGAAGCCCATGTACGTACAGGTTGGAACACATGCATCGTAAGGGATTAATCAATGTGAACGTTCACTTATTATTATCATTTGCAATCGCACATGGCGTCAGGGACGTTGCGACAACTCAGCGCAGAAGCAAAATGAGAACGTTAAGCTGCCTGACTGTATATAAGCAACGCTAATCAGCTAGTCAGGACGGAAGCAAAGGGAAACAAGATTAAATAGGAAATGATACATCAGCCACCTGTTTGATTTGACCAAGGCCTCAGCTTCCAAAGGAAGCTGGATGCATTGTTTCCAGAAGTGGTTCGTGAAATACTGGGCCAAGCCCCATGGAGAACGTCGAGGCAAGTTAACCAGTCACCCCACCGTGGTGATCTGCACGGATAAGCGACCCAGACATCCCTTGCAGAACATAGATTTCCATTCCACTTAGCTGCCGTATCCTTCGGATGCGGAGAACAGATTGGCACTTAAATATGTATGTTGCATTTAGATTCCCCCAGAGAACGAGATCGATGAGGCCCTTGTTTATTTGCAAAGCCGGAGTTGCCTTGTGGGCTGGGTCCTTGTTTTTGGCAATGGATTACCTGCTTTCTGGAGCACAGTTCTGTGGAAGGTCCTTCTCTGAACACCTGTTATCTTTTCATTTTGAACCACTCTGACTTTGGGGCTCATAGTGATGCTGAACAAAATTCTCGCTGCAGTAAAATAGGGGCTTTTGTTCCCTATCACTAACGTCCGTCTTGGTGGAATGACTTACGACAGCTGCTGTGAGAAGCACAATCTGATAGAAACAGAGTCTGCACAGATATAAACATAAACATTAGTTTCTATGGAAACAAAAGTTATGGAGCGATGGCTGCAAGGTCTAAGAGCCTGCTTCAGAAATCAAATGCTAAATATATAGTCAGCACATCCACCAGGGATCACACCAATAATGTGGAATTCTTTTTGAGAGTAGAAAGGAGCACATAGAAGATTTTGGCTAAAATGGGCACCACCCAGCAGAATCAATATGAGGGAGGGCTGTCTTTTCCATCCCAAATTGAAACCATATTTCTTTCCTTAATTGAAAGCCTCAGGCAATGAATTGAGCTTTGATGGAATTCAGTCAACAATTATATCCATGGGCACTTCACTCTGGTGTCCAATAAAAGCTCAGAAGGCCTGATAAAGGTCTGAAGTCCCAGCACTCGGAGAAAAATGTTCCCAAGACTCCCTTTAAATGGACCGAACTCCTGTGACCCCAGTACTGTACCCACAGGGCTGCCCACCTGCCCACCCTCATCCACCTCCTGCCATATTCTTGTCGGGGTCCCTGAAGCGTTATTATTCCTGAGGCTGAAGGGTTTTGGCTTAAATGACATTGGAACTCTCAACCCAGGAGAGCCCAAGAATGCTCATGCAAAGCCACTGGGCTGCAGAGAGAGAGCTGTGGGTTCTACATAGGACATGTTGAAATTCAGGTGTCCCTAAAACTGCCAGTAATAGCACATCTGTACCAGTTACTTTTGCTGTGTTGCAAGTTACCTCTAAGCTTTGTGGCCTAAAAGGAATCATCGTCACCATCATCATCATCATTATGGACTCTAGGAGCCAGGAATTCAGGCAACATGGTGGGAAGGTGGGAAGAACATCTTGTGTCATCTTCCTGATGTTTAGGGCTCCACTGGGAAGATGCAACATCTGGAGGTGACTCGTGGCTAGGGGCTTGGAGACATCTAGAAGTGCCACATGTCTGAGAGTCAGGGTACAGGAGGGTGGTGGCTCTCTGAAGACCCCGCCTGCCTGAAGACCCCGCCTGCCTGAAGACCCATGCCCAACCTCAGTTGGGTAATGCCTCCATGCCCAAAAAACTGGAAGCATTTGAGGTCACCTGTCCACAGTCCCCCAAATATTAATAATCATAAATAATAATTAGAATCATAAAAGCTTCAATTTCCCAAGGGCTTACTGCCTGCCAGTCACAATTGTAAAGTAGCGAGACCTGAGACTTAAACTCTAGATGGTCTTCCTTAAAGTCTGTGCTTTTATCTTTTATCCCCACCCCCACTGTCACCCCTGTGCACTCAGGGACCACTTTGCCAAGTATGGACCAGCCAGTCGGCACACCTGTGGGGGAGGCAAGTCCCACACATCTGGTGATGGATGGGCTACGGAGAGGTGAGAGAACATCAGGATCCAGGCTGCCTTGCCCATTACTTGTTTAGATTATCTTGATGGATGGAGGTTAAAAAGAAAACGGGTGGGAAATGACAAAATTATGCACCAGGAGAGACAGAATCATGTGTTTTGCTATGGACAGGTTGAAGTACAAGTGTCCCCGAGACAGTTGATGAGAGCCAACCCATCTGTTCCAGTTCTACTGCTGTGTAACAAATTATCCCCAAACTTGGTGGCTTAAAAGGACACTTTTGTTATGTTTCCAGTTGCTGTGGGTCAGGAAACAGAAAGGGCATAGCAGAAACAGCTTGTCCATGCTTTGTGATGTCCAGGGCCTCAGCTGGGAAGAAGCAATGTCTCGGGGCAATTCATGCCTAGGTGATTTGGTGACTGAGGGTTGGAGATTTCTGGAAGTGTTCCATATCGGATGGTTGTGGACTGGGACCTCAGCTGGAGCTGTCACCTGGAACAACAACATGTGGTCTCTGTAGGTGGCTTGGGCTTCCTCCCAGCATGGTGGCCCCAGGGTGATCAGATTCCCACAACCATCAGCAAAGAAAGCCTCCAAAGTCCCTTGGACAGCAATGGCTCCCACCGTATTTTGGTAGTTGCCAGGAACTTTCTAAGCCACCCTTGATTCCAGGGGAAGAACCATTCCTCCTACGCTCTGTGAGAGGATGAGGATTTCCCAGCAAGCTTTCCCACTGTCAAACCAAGGTTAAAAATATAGTAATAGACAACAGACGTACTTGAAGACATTAATAAAACAATTTCAAACACGTTACACCAGACATTTAATAATTTGTGACCACATGATAACAGGAACCTAGTGAGCTGCCTGGTTTCAATGGATGTGCTCTCTGCTAGCCGGAAAACCTATATGACGTTGGTGATTACCGTCAGAGGAGGTCTTGAAGGACCCAAGTGTCCCCGCGTGCATCCCTAAGCGTTTCTATGTCAAGTACTTAAAGCCCAGGGTAAGAGTAATTACGTCTGCTCTTTGGACCTCTGCAATTCTCCCTGCATAGTTTGAGAAAATCTTGGCCCTAATAGTTACCATGGCAACGGCAACATCTGTAGTGCATCTAGCCTGGCAGATATTTAAGGAGCAGAACCTGATCAGACAGGAATGGGGCCCATCCCGGGTGCAAGCCGGAGAATAGAAAGAGCCTTTCAGGCGTGACACCTGCCTGTTCTGCCTTCTGGGAAAGCAGACAGCGCTGAGCTGAACAAACAGATCTGAGGGCCTGTTGGAACCCGTGGAAACGGGGTGTGAGGATTACAGGGACTAGGCGACCAGAGCAGCGAGGAGAGACAGGCAAACAGTGTTAGATAACTAGGCAGTGCAGAGGGTTTCAGCAGCCTCTGAAGCAGTGTGCCACTAGGGTACCGCAGAGCCCTTTGGCAGGTGTGAATTCAACCACCGCTCCTTAAAAGCCAACCGAGCGCCAGGCCCCACGGTGGGGCGTACATGCACATTGCAGTGAGCTTCACAGTATCCCTAAGATGAGGCGCGACTCTCCCTGTTATGTAGATAAGGAAACAAGACTCAAGATGGGGTGACCCAGCCAAAGTCAAAGCTGGGATTCAAGCCCAGATCTTTCCTCTGCACAAGCTCAAGGCCTTCCCACCAACCACCCTGGTGCATCCGTGACAGGTGGAGATGGGATCCAACTCACCGAGGGAGTGGCGTTGCCGCCGGCTCTCCAGTGCAAGGCCTCCTTCACGTGTGAGGTTTGTGTCACACAAGTGACAGCAGCAACAAGACAGACGAAGACCTACCTACCTTCCCCCAGAGGAAACAGGCAAGAGGCACGCAAGAGGGCAAAGACTGAAAATAGAGTCACCTGAGGAAGAGCTCAAAGGAATGGGGAGAGGGTCCTCCGATTAGAGTGGTCCGGGAAGAATTTGAGCAGAGAGCCGAAGAATGAGAAGCAGTAAGTCAAGCCAAGAGCTGGAAGAACATTCCAGGCAAAGAAAGACTCAGGAGTTGGAAAGGGCTTCAAATATTAGAGGCCAACGTTTCTGGGACAAATGAGAAGGACTAGAAGCTAGGAAAGTCACAGTTGCCAGACCGCAGACAGCCTTGGGACTAGCGTTGCCAAATAAAATACAGGATGCCAAGTGATACTGGACAAGCCACAAATCCTTGTCCTTGTGGGATAAGCCCCAAATCCTTTTCAGAATCAGCGTCCCCCAAATAGGAATGGGACATATTGACACTAAAAAATAAAAAGTGTCCGCAGCTTATCTATGCATCCTGTGTTTTATTTGCTAAACCTGCCAACCCTGTATAGTGAGACTTCAGGAATCAATTCTAAGAAGTCATCAAATCCGACTTCCAGGAGAAGTCCAATTAACTTGGGGCTTAAGTAGGGGGAAACATGGCCATGGGGAACCCAAGGAGGGTAAACCATGGACTGGCACCAGCCTTGGCTTGTTCTGTCATTATACTTTTGTCCTTGATTGTTTGATGATGAATCCCTCCTAATTGTAAGACCATGTTTAACGAATAAACATTTAAAAAAAATTTTTTTTAAAGAAGTCACCAAAGGACCTTAAGCAGGGAGTGACATAAACTGATTTACACTGTTTAAAGATTATTCTGGCTGCTGTATGGAAAACGGGTTATGGTGGAGAAAAAGAAACAGGAGAGGGTTACTGTAGGTCAGACCAGAGATGACGGCGGCTGGGAGGGTGGGGTGGCTGTGGGGTTGGAGGGAATCCTGATCCGGGCTACACTGGAGATGGACCCAATACCTTCGAAGGCATTAGAAGGTGTGAGGGGAAGGAATTTTGGGAATTAAGGATGATTCTGAGCAATAAAAGCAGATCAGCATCCAATTTTTATGCCTAGGGAAAAATAACAAATACTTTTTTTGGTTTAAGTATCTTCCAACTGTGAATGGGACTTACTTATACTAAAAAGGAAAACTTCTTAGTTGTAGAAGTTGGCTTAACGAAACCAGGAGCTCAAACACAGTGATGTTAGTGACCTTTGGTGGCCTTTCTCAGTCCTAGGTCAATTCTGGAGGACTCGAGCTTTAACAAATCAAACAGTGCGTGCCTGTGTTCTTTAGAGTCCTTCGCGAGGGGCACCCCTGGTTCCATGTCGCACGTGACATTCATTCCCACTGTATGTATTTTTGTAGGGCCAAAAATAGCAGACATCTGGGACTCTGCATTTTTCCATTTCTCAAGCCAATTTTGAAAGATGAGGTTGCTTTAAATCTGAGCTACAGAGACCTTGACCCAGGAGAGACACATCAGTTCATTAACTTCTTATGGGCTTAACTAAGGGAGACACGTATCGGCGCCAGGAAGAACTTACGAGAGGAACACAGCCCTCCGCTGCCAGCCCCAGTGTCTTTGGGGAGTAGAAACTAGTAAAAAAGAGTTTGGGGAAAGAATTTAGAGAACGAATTCTAAATATGGCCAAGCGAGACAAAGCAGCCTGTGTTCCACAGGTCCATGTGTCTCTTTCAGGACACTGTGCCTACTGTATGCTCCCACAAAGGCCGAAGAAATAATCACAACACATTTATCATTCACTGGGCAGAAGTATTTTGGCAAGAAATCTATGCCCCAGAATGCATTAGACTCACGCACAACATATTGTGAAGAATGGAGATTTTTTTGCAAAGCCACTAGGTGCTTACGCAACCATATCGGGCTAATGGACTGGGGGATTATATCATTACATGTGTATCAGATATTTTGGATAAATATTAAGTGATCCACAAAGTCAGGTCTCGTTACGGCTGGAAGTGAACACCAGCAACTTCAAGAATCACGTAGTCCACACCAGATCGGGGGAGGATGATTTCACTGCGGGCTCCTGAAGAATTCATTGCTTTCTGGGTAAAAAGCTGCATTCGGCATAAATAAATGCACCGCCTGAACCTTTGGATTCTAAAGCCTGAAACAAAGGGGTTTGTCCTCTGCCACTCAGGCAGCTGGAGGAGGCCACGGAAGAATGTTTCAGGGGGTGGCAAGGGAGATCGGCTTAGAATTCCCATGTAGAAAAAAATGCTTGCATCCTGGTGGTTCAAATGCTTGTGGACATCAAGAGCTGCAGGAATCGGGATGTCTCTGTCCTTAAAAAGCCACACTGATGCGGACTCTCAGGGGCAGGAGACTGGAGTTTATCTAGGATGCCCACGATGGCTGCCAGTTGACTTGAAGGACCAATGGGAGGTCATGTCTAATTGTTAGTTCAGGGCAAGGTTTCTCAGCCTCAGCACAAGTGACATTTGGAGCTGGGTCATTCTGTGTGGCCTGGAGCCATTCTGTGCATTGTAGGATATTTAGCAGCATCCCTAGGTTCAACACATAGGAGGGTGGTAGCAGTTCCTACCCACTGGAACAACCATAAAATGTCTCCAGACCTTGCTCAGTGTCCCCTGGGTGGCATGGAGGACACTGAATTAGGCTTCCCAGGTGGGTGTCAGCTTGCTGTGAATCCTCCGCTTTAAGAAAGGCAGAGCAATCAAACCCCCTAACCTCACAGGCAAGCAAAGGAAGCCCCCAAAAGAGAGAGCTGGACCCAAGGTCACACAGCTAGCCAGAGCCACAAGAAGATGGCTCCTGACCCATCACTTATGGCGTCATCTCTGCCCACATGCACCCCTCGGGTTTGGGAGAAATCGGTGGAGATGAAGACAGGCGTCACATCGTATGATTTCTATGCATAGCGGGACTTGCAGAGAGGCGCAGATCCATCCAGATTTGACATCTGACATCACGCTTCCTACGACACCTGCCTTGTGTGCTCCGGTGGGCTTTCTTCCCACAGAGAGAAGTCACTGCTGTTCCTGGGACTGAAAGCAGGTAAGGTTGAAATGCAGCCTCACCAGCTTGTCTTTCCTAATCAGCCCCGGGAACAAAAGGTGCTCGAAAATCACAAGGGATCGAGTTTGCTTACGGATGATCTCCCTCACCCATGGCTCATCACAGACTGCTCCAAGAGCCAGCCTCCTCGGAGACATCTCCTGTGTTAACTGGCCCCTCTCCTTCCATTCTGAAGAATTTTCTCTGATCAGGGTGAAACTGTTCCAGTTCCCCATGAATCCCCTTTGCTTTGTTGTTGTGTTTCAGGGATACACTGGATGACTGGGGACCTGTGGCCATTTTCACACCCCAAACACAAAGCCAGTGAGCATGCATTGTGCCCCCAAATAGTTTCAATTAATAAGTCACCAAGCTGAAGAAGGAAAATCTTCAGCAGCTCAGGAGGCTGAGGCAGGAGGATCGCAAGTTTGAGGCCCTAAGAAATTTATCGAGACCCTGTCTCAAAAAAATAAAAAGGGCTGGGGATGTGGCTCAGTGGTTAAGCACCCCTGGGAGGAGGACGAGGAGAAGGGGAAGAACAGGAAGAGAAAACTCCTTTTGTAAAAGTCAGCAGAGGGCAAAAGAGAATCCAAAGCATGAAAGAAGGGATCCCTGACTGTTACACCGTGGTGAACAAAAGAGAAAACTTGATTCTCAATGCTGGGTATTTTATATATACTAGGTATTGAAAACATATAATAATAAGCCTTATAAAATGAGGACCTTATTTCAACTTTACATCCTAAAATGATGCTGTTATGTTGGGTAATCACATAATAAATTTGTTAGGGGACTATAAAGCAATAAAAATGGTGGTAATGGTTTGTCATTTAATAGCTAAATTGTAAATGAGCTTTTCAGCATTAATGTAGCAGGTTGCTACAATTAGGAGACCATTCTTAGGGATGTCTTTAATTTCTTAAAAAAATGTTTCTGAGGTTCGGTATCATTAATTCCCTCATTTGAAGATGCTACGTGTTTAACCATTTGAAATCAGGGGACCTTGGGATTTTTGAGGATTTAGAACCATCTGACTAAAGTGTGAGCGTGTGTGTGTGTGTGTGTGTGTGTGTGTGCATACGCGCGTGCATGCATTAAAGCATAGCGACCATCTCCACCTGTATTAAGATTCCAGCTAGGGCGTCTGGGTAGCAGAGTGGTCAGCTACACAGAGTCAGTGTCTCCTAAACGCATGTCAGAGCGGCCAACCACCTACCAGCGATATGGTCCTGACGAGTGGCTTCATCCTCCTGAAGCTCTCTCTGGAACCTCGCTCCTAAAATGGAAGCAATAAGCCAACCCTCCTGGTAGGGCTGCCATGTCCCCAAGGAGGTGTGTGTTAGTTGATGTCAGCTGACCCATGTGAAGCAGTCCACAGCCCCGGTGTGCGAAGGGAAGAGCACTTACGGCTTTTGCAGTCACCGGTAGTCACATGGTCCATTGCTCCGCTCAGTTCTTGCCTTCTTTTTATCCTTTTTATCCCCCACTGTACGTTTCCAAACCTCTGTACCCATGTGTTCAGTCTTCCAGAATGGACAGAAATTAGGAAGGCGGATTTTTTCTCCCCTAAAGAATGACACTAGACCATGATACATGGTGGTGAAATCAGGAAAAGGAATTTAATGAACTTGCACTATGAACTAACTCTCTCCTGCAGGATGTTGCTTGATCCTTCAAGCCCCCTTAGGGACCCCTATTATCCCATTTTCAGATGAAAAGCCCAGGGAGTTGAAGCAACTTGTCCAGAGTCCCTCTGAAAGGTGGCGGAATCGGAAGTCCAGCCCAGTTCTTGCCACTAGACACGCTCTCTCCCTGTAGGAAACACTCACCGAATGCCTGGTATTCGCAAGGCAGCAGTGGGAGGGGTGGGAGCAGAGCCTGCCACATGGGGATCAGACGCAGATCCGCTCTGGTGCCCACTGCTGTAGAAATGAGACACACCCACGAATAAAGGCCCCAGGAAATGCAAGAGGCAGAATCCTCCACGCAGGAGCTGGCTCTGCCTCCCCGCCTCTGTCTGCTGTCCCTCCTTCCTGCTCGCTCACCGACTCCTGCCATCAACTGTCTCTGTGGTCCAGTCCGGTCTCTGTGCACTGAGCGATCCCTGCCTGAGGATCTTTGCCAGGATCCTCAACCCCAGGGGGCTTCACGGCTCCTTCCTTCTAAAGTCTCAGCCTCAATTCCTCCTGAGGCCTTTGCCGCCGCCTCCCTATCAGAAGGGCTCCCCACTTTGGCCAACAGCCCCCCTGTTGCCTGATTTCCCAGAAGCAATTGTCTTCCATGTGCAAAAGCCTTCTGCACCCGGGCCTTCTTGGGGAGAAAGATCTGCCTTTTAAATCATGTGTGTTCTCTTAGAAGCAGAAACCTAGTTGGAGTGGTCGTTGGTCATTGTGCCATGAGCTTGCATTTACTGTTCCTCTCTCACAGGATACTGGGTTGACTTCAGAGGACCCGTCCTTCTCACTAGAAGCGCATTGTGGGTTGGGGGACTCACCCCACCACTCCGATGCAGAGAAAGGCACATGACCCAGGCCTGGCCATTCAGTGATGCCATGCCCCTGACCACAAAGGTTGGTTCAGAGATGGACATGTGACCCAAGCCAGGCCAATGAGACTCCATTCTGTGATTTTATGCAAATTGTTAGGAAGCCAAGCTTTTATTTTCTGCGAGCAGCCTGGCTGGTAGAATATGAGCAAGCTGCTCCCTTTACCACCTGACTTGCTAATGGACTCCCAGCTCCTAACCCTCTTTCTGGAATATAAGCAAGCTACTCTTGATAACGATCATCTCACCACCGGGAAGATCAGCCTGCTAGAGACTGAAGCCAAGACCCCAGGTGGAAAGATCAAACGAGAGAGGAGAGAAGGAAGTCGCATGAGCAGCTCCTAGATCCAGCCACACCTAAAGCTGGCATACCTCCATACATTTCAATTAGTGAGTCAATAAAAATCCATTTTCCTTACTCAGTCTGAGTAATTTGCAACCGCAAACCTAGTGCAGGAATCCTAGTGAGAATAAGTCTGGATCTCATGCTTTAGCACAATTTGTGGCTTATTCTTCCAGTGCTGTATATACAACATATTGGGCTCCAACCACAAGAAACACCTTAAAGTGAAAGCTGGAAATATTTGGGTAGAGAGAACTTTTGTTTATCTTCCAGCTCATACATGGTGGATATGCAATTCTAATCTCTTTTTAAAGGGCAGCTCCTTGGAACCGGATACCGCTTAAATGCCAGGCCCAGACAGCTGCCAATGGGCACATCATCCGCTTATTATTTTTCAACAGTGGTGAAGTGAATGGATGACTCCACATTTTCTCACTGCCATAAAACAAGGCAGAGGAATATAGATTGTCTGAGCTGTAAATGTGAGCTTAGCCCCTGGGAACAACAAAGGAAGGGGACAGGAGGAAATGAAGTGGCATTGCCAAGCACCCGCTGTGCATTCGAGAACTAGTGGGTGGGTATGTTGTGTCCTTTCATCCACTGCATTTGGGATCAGAGTTCTGGGGTCAAGTCCAATGTGTTAGTCAGCCTTCTGTCACTATAACAAAATACCTGAGATAATCAACTTATAAGGAGAAAAGGTTTACTGTGGTGCAGATCAGAGGTTCTGGTCCATGGTCACCAACTGGCCCTGTATCAAGGCAGTACAGCCTGGAAGGAATCTGTAGCAGGATAAAACTGCTCACCGCATGACCAGAAAGCAAAACAGCAGAGGAGGGCCTCAGAGTCCCACAATCTCCTTCAAGGGCATGTCTCCTATGACCTAGAGACGTTCCCCCAGGCCCTGCATCTTAAACGTTCCACTGCTTCTCAACAGCACCACACTGGGGACCAAGCTTTAATGCATGGGCCTTTGGGGACATTTGAGATCCAAGCCATAGCACACAAGATCTGCCACCGACTGCCACAAGACCTTCAGCAGCCACTTAGCTTCAGTGCCTTCATCAGGAAGGGTGGTAAATCCCAGGCTCTGTGTAACTGGAGTCTATCTGAAGACATTCTGAAAGGCAGGTCAGAAAGCATTAGGGATGTAACTTCATTATCGGAGCCATGGATTTCCTCAGGAAGAGATGATCCAGCCCCATCTCTTGATCCAGCATGTTTGGCTGATCAGTGCCATCTCGGAACTACTCTTGAGCTGTGCGAGGGAGCTGCTGGCAGCTGCAGCTCTGCAGTGGCTCAGGTCAGCCTGCCGCACCAGCCCAGCGCGTGTCCTCTGTCAAGCCCGTGTCCTCGGCAGTAGGAGGAGGCAGTGCGCCATTATTGCCAGGATCGGCAGGGAGATTCTGTACTGAGAGCTGTGCACAAGGCCAGGCACACAGTTCGTGCTCAATAATTACCAGGAGTCAATATTTGGAGAACCAAATCAGATGCTTTCATGCTACATCTGAAAACACTGGGAACACGTATAAAAGTGAAGTGGAGAGCAATCTTCAGGAGTCCTCTGCTCTGAGGACCCTGAATGACCTTAGCAAGAATTTTGTTCGGTCTGAGCCACCGTTTCCTCAGTGGTCCAGATAGGAAGAGGGAGGGAGGGAGGGATTAGATATAGCTAGATCTCTGAGTCCTATTAAGCTCTCACTTGCAATAATTGTAGAACAGATGTTCTTGGACTTACGATGGGTTCTGCCCTGATTAAATTCATCGTAAGTTGAAAATATCCAAAATCAAAATACATTTCACACACCCAGCACACCGAACGTCACAGATGAGCAACAAGGTGCCCCGCAGATATCGGGTTTTCTGAAATTCATTGCTGCTGCTAGCCGCACAGGGGATGGGAGCACATCGCTAGCACAGGAAAAGATCAAAATTCCAAATTCAAAGCACAGTTGCTACTAAATGCATTTCGGTTTTGCTCCATTGTAAAATCCAAAAAGTGCGATTTGATCCACTGCAAGCAGGAGACTCTTCGTAATTGGAAATTTACATTTTATTTAAATAATCAAAACAAATAGTGTCAAGAGTCAAATAAGCAGCCCTCTGGCTGCACAGCTTGGCAAGAAGAGCCCGAGGCATGGGACTGAGACCAGGTCTTGTGCCCTGGAAAGCCTGAGACACGGCCCTCTGTGTTGCTCCAGGTGCCTGAAAGGGCCAGCTTTGTGGTCAGAATCCAGGAAGAAGCTGCAGATGAGCGAGGCAAGGAGGAATCAGAGCAAAAGCACCAGGGATGTGGGGGTGCTGTGTACCACGTGCCCTATGGGGCTCTGCTGGCCCCATTCTACCAGGGTCCTGGGGGTGCTGTGTACCAGGTGCCCTTGTGGGGCTCTGCTGGCCCCATTCTCCCAGGCCCTGCTCATTCATTGTCCCTGGCAGAGTGCAGCAGGGAGAAAGCAGAGCTAGTCTTGGCCTTTGTGGTTTAAAGCCAAGGTCAGGCACAAGACAATGGATGCAGGAGCAAAAATGGTGAACGTTCTCCCACCTCGAGGGAAGGAAGGGAGTCTGGGGAGAGAAAAAGTGGATCCAGGGGGCCCTGGGCAGAGGCTCTGTGCCCCACAGAGTTTGGAGGAAACCATCCCACAGAGAAACCCAGAAGAGGCAGGGAGACCCAGAGTCCCCTGCAACTGATGTGACCCGGCAGCAGGAGAAATGTCCACGCTAGGAGTGGATGAATCAGGATGACTTCAGGACACCTTGTTCCCTGAGCCGAAGTGTCCCCAGACTCCTAGGCCTGTGGGACAGTGGGAGAGCTGTGATGTTTCCTGTGAGCCCAGGCACCAGCCACAGGTGTGCTCTCTGCACACCATGGGTCATACCGTAGGTGGTGACAAGATTTATCTCACAGCTGGGGCTTGGGAGGACACACCAGTGGCATGTCTTCGAATGACAGGGACAATATGGGGCATTGATGGCACAAGGTCCAGTGACATCTCATTCACAGATATTTAGTAGACAGCCACATGACCCTCTGGGTGAGGCCACGCAAAGTCTTCGCACCAGCGGCCGCAGCCTGATGGGGGAGACAGACATCCAAAGAACGATAGGGATGGGACGCAGCGTGGCCACAACCTGCAGGAAATGGGGAGGACATGTTCATGGGCACTGGAGAGAAACGGACACTGAATCTGCAAGAGGCCTGGGGACAGTTGTATGCCAAACGCCAGGGGAGCAGGGAGGTAGCAGATGGAAACCCACATTCTGATCCAACTTCCGTTACCATGAAAACGCAGCAGCTTGTAGGACCCCCATGCCAAACAGACACCCAAGGTCCTCTGCTTTCCTCTCCTGCCCAAGCAAGAGCAGAGCCTGGTGCTGAGGCAGAGGCTCTGAGGAGCCCAGACGAGGTCTCAGCCCAGCGTTGCAGCCACCCCTGGAATTTCCCCGGATTTGAATGCGCAGAGATAGGAAATGAAATTGAACTGAGCCCTTAGCTGCACGAGGTCATCCTCTGCAGCGCCCCCCAGCCTCCATTCTTTTGCCCTACACCAAAGGTGGTTTTGTTTTAACTCCTGCTTACCCAGCCTCAGCTAGAAATGAAGGAGGTGAACCACTCCGACGGGGCAGAAGGAGCTGGGAGCTGCAAGAAATTATTAGCTCATCCAGCTCTGCCTGGGCAGAGCCGCTGCCTCGGCCAGTGGGCTGCAGGGGAAGAGAAGAGGGGAGAAGGACAAAGCAGCCCTCGCGTACCCTGACTTTTGCCAATGGCCCAAGCGCGGCGTCCAGATGGGCTCTCCACCAGGCATCCTGGCACAGGGTCCTGAGTGCCCAGCAACGCCCAGGAGTGGGGACCGCCCTTTGGAGCAGTCTTGTCCTCAAAGCGTCATTTTAGGAGAAAAGGAACTAAAGAACAGGCTGGAGGGACAAGGGTCTGAGGTCACCTCAGAACGTTGGCCAGCACAGACTGTGACATTTACAAAGGTGCCACGACCACTCCAGCCAAGTCCCTTTACGCTCCGTGTGCCCCACATGATATTTAAACAAAAACATTATCCTGGTGGCATTTATGTCCCCCCAAACCCCTCAGAATTGGGTCTGTCATTGGAATGGCACATTCGTGGTCTCTTTCAAGAGCCAAAGTGAAGACTGCTGGCAAAAAATAGGAAAGAAATCAATTTTGGGCTTCATGAAATCAGGCTAGGCCTTTTAGTGGAATGTCCACATTGTAATGCTGAGAAATCAAAGCGTCCCTTTCCTTTCCAAAGCTCTGGATGGTCCTGAATTAAGCCTTCTGCAGCAGACCATGATCCTGGTCAATGCAATGAATCCACCCAAGGAGGAAACCATCAGAGCTACCATCCTGGGGCTGGAGCGGTGGCTCAGTGGTTAGGGTGCTTGCCCAGCAAAGCGCAAGTACACGGGTTCAAACCCCAACACCCACGTACATAACTAAGTGTCAGAGCAACAAAAGCCATGTGAAAAACTCAATAAAAATTGATTCTCTCCCACTGTCCTTCTCTCCTAAAAAAACAAAAAAAGCCACTGTCCTGTAACAGGGAGCAGAGAACCATCCACCCCCAGTACAAGGCCAGGCAAGGCCCTGGAGTTGGCTGCCCCCTCTGCTCGAATCTTCCCTTACCTTTGGAATCTGGGGGGAAGGGAAGCATAGTGACTTCGGGTTAGGCATAGGTCACCCTTGAGTGTGTGCGCGGGTCAAGTTGCTACATCATGGTTTGTGTTATCAGAATTGATTTTCCTTTTGGCAGATGCATGCTAAAAACTGCATTTTTAAGTGGCCAAAAGCGCACCATAAAAAGAAACTCATATCTGGAGACATCAGCACATTTCCGTGAGTGTTGCTGCTAAATTGGAAAGAATGTGCACTTTTGAGATTTCTAATGTAGATGCAAATTTGTGTTCAGCAATGAACACTGAGCTCTGTTATCACACAGAGCCATCTCCACCAGGAGTTCCATGAGAAAGAAAAAAAAAGAAACCCACTCCTCCGCTCGCACGGGGGTCCCTTTGCCAGTGAGATTTGCTGTTCTGGGGTCAAATTCATTAAGCAACCTAGAATCTGGTGTTTATCTTCCAACACGGGCATGGATGCTGCTGTCTCTGCTTTGTTCTCCCCAGTGCAATCCTGTGACTGATCGAACTTAGAGAAAAACAAGTCGTGTGTCGCATCTTCAGACGAACAAACCATCCGAGGTCCGTTTGCATCTCATCAACAAAAGTTTCGCTTTGTAATGAAAGCCGGGCTAGGCAGGAAAACTTCGAAGGCAGTCCTGCAAATCTAAACCAGTGAGTCGCAATTTGGCGTGGCTTACGCAGAGATTCTGTGCGTGCCTTCACAGCTTGGTTCTGAAACAAGGTGGAGAGGAGCAGAAGGGTAAACGGGTATCGATGCAGAGCGCCCCTCCTTTGGCACAAGCAATGGATCGGGATGGTACCTACTGCAAAACTCCAGATGATACTTAGTAGGCTCTGGTCAGCTGAATGAGTCCCAGGCCATAAGCTCAAGTGGAAGTCAGTTTCACGTCTGTTTCCTTCCAAGCAGCTTTGTCTCAACTGTGACTTCACACCATGAGCAAGCCCGGCAGCTCAACCTCGGGGCTTCGCAGAGCACCCCCAACAACCCCCAGGAAAGTCTCTTCCTAGCACCAAGATGTGGGGAGGGTCTCCTGTCCCCTTGTCCTCCCCCGACTCCCCAGCACATACCAGCCACGAGTCACCAGACCATGCTGGTCACCATGGAGATGCTGGTCATCCCAGGCTACTGGTCCCTCCAGGCCTGGGGCTGCTGCTTCTGCACCACGTGAAGGCTGAGAGAGCTTGGTGAGGCTTCGAAGTCCCTCCCCGTCATCCATGGCATTCTTGCCACCCTCTTGGCATAGTTCCAGGGAGAAGGATTCTAGCGCCCCTGGCTCTCAGAATGCTTTTCAGGTTCAGGTCCAAGGATGTAGATTTATCCCTCTCTCCCTCTTGATGCCCATCTCAGAGGTACTGCCCCTCTGCCCAAACCTGTCCACCTCTGTGACATGAGACTAAAGCCAGAATGGGACGCACCCTGCAGGCTGCTCCAATTCTCCACCTGGCTCTGAGCCTCCCAGGGGGGAGCTTATGGCCTTCGGAGAAATGCAAAGCTGGAAAGAGAGGAGGTTAGCCAAATTATACAAATGTCACTAACCTGGCCTCCCAAATGTCACGAACTTAACACTACTACATAGAGGGAAAGCATCTGTGTTCTTTTCCTGTAACCAGCAGTCTTCAGGGGAATTCTGGAGCTTTCTTAGCTTTGACTGTCTTACAGCTCCAATCTTGAGCTGAGTAGTTCGTCATACACTGTCTGCCTTCCAGTTCCTTTCTTCCTCTTCAGCAGCCCTCTTAGGTGACATCAGGGAGAAGCGTGGACTGGTAGATTCGATGCCCATGAAGCATCACTCACGGTCTCATGAGCGCAGAGCATGCTGAGGGATACTAAAGGATATTAAGACCGTGATGTAGACAGAGGGACCCAAGGTGGCTTCCCAAGCATGACAAAGCCACAGAAGATGGAATAAAAATCCCACATACATGAAATGAACTGAACAGCAAAGGGAGAGAAAGTTTTGTTTGGAAAGTGTGTGTGCGCATAGTTTACCGGGTCCCAGTGCATGTCCCGAGTGACGCCCTCGATGAACAGAGACAGGGTTGCAGGTCTGGGCTCGCAGGCAACAACCAGCATTCTAGACCCAGATTTTCCTCGAAGAACCAGTGAGCAAGTCCCATTCCCCAATCTGACTCTAAATTTGCTCATCTCTCAAAATAAAAGATTGGACCAGCTTTCAGGGTCTTGGATACTCGTTGTTTTTAAAAACAGATAATATTTTAAAATGCGGTTGTCCGGAGATGCAGCACCTGCTCATTATAGAACTGCAAACCCTAATGGATCACAGCCCCAGGCTTGTCAACCGGCCACCTCTGTGCTTGCACTGTTAGACTCTATAAAAGCCAGCAAACTTTATATGTATTAAAGTTTAATAGCAGTCCAAGAGAGAGAAGGTGAAAGAGATGTGAACAGTACCTAAGGGGTGTTTTATTCATGTTGATTCTCATATGTATGATAAATAGTTCCTGTGCCTGCTTCTTTGATGAGAGCAGGGTTCTTAAAGACTTCAGCAAGGGGAGCCCATAAGGAAAACGGAAATCTTCCACCATAAAAGAAAGAGCTAAAATATTCATATATTTCTTTGAGGACCCAGCAGGGTATGAAAAGAGCCTGCCATTTTCAACTTGGCCGGACATATTTAACATGACTGTGCTTCTACAAACTCCGGGGTGGGGGAAGGCTGACCACTAGCATCAGAGCAGATGACACATACCTGCATGTCCGGGTGGCCCACGCGTGGGACATTGACCTGTGCTTGAATACATGGATGTGAACACACGCACGTGTAATGGGATATAAAAATATACACGTAGAAGGTGTCATAGCAGATAACACAAGCTGTACTCTGATTCACTGCTTGTGAAGAAGCTTCTTTTTTGTCTTTTAAAGCAGGGGTCAGCAAACTTTCCTTATAAAGGAACAGATAATCAATAATTTAGGTTTGTGAACCATAAGGTATCTGTTGCCCCTACTCAACTGGCTGGTAACAAAGAGCAGCCGTATGTACTAGGAATGTGCTGCTGTTTCAGCGAAATTCTACTTACGCACACTGAAATTCAAATCTCATGCAATGTTCCCCTGTCACAAAACCTTATGCTTCTGTTGATTTTTTTTTAAACCATTTAAAAATGCAAACGCAGTTGTCGCTTCTCAAACCATACACACACACACACACACACACACACACACACGCAATAGGTCAGATTTGGCCTATTGGCCAAAGGGTCATGGTTTGCCAATATATAATTTAGAATGCCATCTCCCACAGAGACAATCAGAGACACTGTTTATGTTACCAGATCAACCTACGATCCGTGAAGAATCGCAGATATAGCACGCCCCGTAGCTAGCACTGTGAAGGTTTAGGCTGGGCCCTGTGCTAAGCGCTTTATTCTCATTACGTCCCTTAATGCTCAGTACAATCCCATGGGAAAGCAGGTGTGCTTCGTTGAAGTGACTTGTCCATCTCAGTTAAGATGTGGGACCAGGATTTGGATGGAGGTCTTGGGATCTTGGAGCTGTGATATTTACAGCAGGGGCCTGCTCATAAGGCAAGGGATGGTGCCAGGTGCTTAGAAGCCCCCAAGGCACATCAGCTAGCAAGATCGTCATCATTACTACTAATTGTACCATGTCAGCTCCTCTAAATTAGCACTTATGGTACATTCCCTCACCGGGGATGTCCCAAACATGTTCCTCTTCCCTGGATTTCAACCCCCCAAGGTGGCACTGAGCAATAAAGGTGGGAATTCTCCTGTGTAGGTAGGATTTACTCTAATTAACCACACTTTTGTCTCTGCCTGAGAGCAGATAAGCCAATCATTTCCCAGGTGCTCCAAGGAAGGAAACGAAAGGTAAAAGAGGCCTCCTCTTGCATGAGAAGCCACATTTGGACCCCTTTGCCACCCACTCCTAGTACTTGCGTTGTTACTGAGTCATGAATCCACCAAGCAAGGCGGTATGCGTAGACACAGCCGTAAGCACCAGGGCCATTGGACTTCAGAAAGGAACTGCCAGCTACAAAGTTTGCTGGAAACAAAGAATGCTCGGGGGGGGGGGGGGCACAGCTAAACTGACTACTTAAAATAAGCAAAGATTTAAGTGACTCTTTTTGTCCCAGCTTCAATTTTTATCTCACTCTTGGCTCCAACTTCCTTCCAATTCCCTATGGCTCATATCTTTAAATGTACCTTCCTACCAAAGTCTCCTTCCCCTGGGGCACAGACAACTGATTCGACTTCAGATATTGTTCCCACCACCCCCACCCCCACTGTACCCATCTTGAAAGACATCACCTGTCAACCAAAGTGATTCTCTCTCGGTGCAATTTGTGACAATAAGGCAGAGCTCCCGCTGACATCTTCCTGATAACATCATCTAATTCACCTATGACTAAACCCAGTCCCCCGCCTACAGGTGCTTAATCAAAACACGAACTCTCAAGAGCCTCTTTATAAGCCAGGAGCTAGTATTGCATAAGAAACCATCCCGAAATTTGATGGATTAAAATAATGTTATTATGTCTCATGGCCGGGGTTGATGGGGCTCAACTTGGGGTCTTTTGTAAAGTACTATCGGATGGTGGCTGGGACTAGAGTCACCTGAACATGTTCCTTCGCAGGAGCCCAGGCCCTGGTCCAGTGTCAGCCCCTCTATCTCTGTCTCTCTCCTTGTCCCCTTCTCCATGCTTGCTCTCTCTCTCTCTCTTTCTCTGCCTCTCTCTCCCTCTCTCCTCTTTCCTTGCAGCCTCTCTGTGTAGTTGGCCAGGTTTGCTAACAGAATGAACTTTAGAATAGGCTTCCTGTATGACAGTTTGGGACTCCAGACACACATTTTTCCCAAAAGATGTGAAGTGGAAGCTTCCCATCTTTTACAACATGGGCCTAGAACCTGGTAGAGCCTCATTCATTCCATCTATTCTATTGATGAAGCAGGCATGGAGCCCACCCAGACTCAAGAGACACAGACCACCCTTTACAAGAAGAATGTCTAGGAAACGATTAGATGAGAACCCAGGAGTCGTCATCCAGCCCCTTTGTGTAAGTCAGCTCTATTGTCACTGTGACTAAAACACCCAATAAGGGCAACTTCAAGAAGGACAGTTTTTTGGGGGTCATGATATCAGAGGTCTCAGCCTGTGAGTCCAGTGCTCTGGACCCCAGGTGAGGCAGAGCGTCATGGGGGAGAGCTGCTCGGCTCACACAGCCAGGAAGCAGAGAGCTTGAACCAGGGGTACTGTAACACCCAAGGGCGCCCCCAGGGACCCACTTCCTCCAGCCATGCCCTTCCTGCCTGCAGTGCCAACCCATGAGTCACCCATGAGTCCATTCGAATTATTAATCCATCAAATGGACTAATCCACCCATTAGGCCACAGCTAATCTAATCATCTCATCTCTGAACACTTCTGTCTTGTCTCCTGCATAATCTTTCACAAGTCTCCTTATAGTCAAGTCGAAACATCCTTTAAAAGTGCCATTAACCTATATTTTAGCAATGTGTGATCCCACCTTTAACCGGGAGCTCCTCGGGTAACAGAGGAGTCGCTGCTTTTTCAGAGCAGTGGATTCCAACTTGGGACATCACCTCATGGATAGTGACGTTCTTCCTACCTTTCATGTCTTCAAAGGCAGCTCCCGGCTCCTCTGAGGCTTGCTTCCTCCACGCCGCACCCTGACTTCCTCCTGCGTCTTCTGCCATTCTCATCCTTTCTCCCCTGCTCTCACTTCTCCCTCCAAACAGGTTTCATCTTCTTATGTCCTTTTTGGAATGCAAAACGGGAAACTGAGGCTCAGAGGAAGGCAGAGCTCTTCCCGCCCCCTACCACTCTCCTATGAGCGCAAACAGAACAAGAATGGTAATTTGGGCGATATATTATTCCTCTCCTCTTTCTCATGCTTCCTTGACCACTGCCAGCCCTCGCTCATGAGAAGCAGGATGCCAAGGGACAGGGGATCAGGGTGTAGGAGTGACCGTCCCAGGAGTGCTGTTGAGCCTTTGACTTTTGTTTCAGATGCTTCGGTTCTGAGTAAATAATGGTCTTGAAATATGGACTTCGTGAAAGAAAAAGCATCTTCAAAATTCCAAAAGCACATGGGTCAGAGCGGGGCGAAGTGAGGCCAGTGTAGCAGACAGAGGCACGAGGGAGGAGGGGCTCTCTGCAGACAGACGGTCAGGAAGAAGCAGCTGCCACAGGTCCCAGGGTTAGAAACAGCCAGGGAGGGGGCAGGAACACCAGGGCTCTTTGCTTGTCCTTGCTGCTCAGGCACAGAGGAGGATATTCCAAACCCTCTTAGAGACACTCTGTATCTAGGTGGTACAGCTAGGACAGAAGGTTAAAAATGACCAAGGAAGAGATCTAGGTGTGCAGAGCAGGGGCTGCCTCATGGAGCTACACGCTGTCATTCAAGGAGAACTTACGACGTCAAAATCAACATGTCCAAGGTGGGGCCTCATGACCAAATCCCGACAAGGATCACAGATCTCAGGAGTAGGCAGCACATAGTGCAATATCCAAAAAAGCTCAGATGACATCGGTTGCATCTCTACAGTACCCAATGCTGGAATCCCAGGGGCCAGGTGAAGCCCACAGTCCAGGGTGAAAGCAACAGAGACACAGAGGATGTAGGCAGGTCACTGTCCCCCAATCCCAGAAGGACCCAAGGACTCCCTTCTGCCAAGGCACATCCCAGCAGGAGGAGGACAATGAAAAATTGAACACTTATCCAAAGTAGTCTGAGTTTATCGAAAAGAGCCTGCTGTAAGCCAGGGGAGATCAAGCCACCTCTCCCAAATGGCTTTACCTGACCCTGCTCTGGTGGAACACATTCCTCCCACTCCTCCTTCCTGGTTTTGTACATCTGAATTGCAGATTGCAAATTTTCCCTCCTCTCCAGTTCTCAAGACCCATTTTGGGCAGCAGCTCACCACTTCTGGAAGCTTCTATAAGAGGGACAAACAAATCTTTCTAGATCTGAGCTTCCTTCATGCCACCAAAGACAGATAGTGATGGAGAATTCCCTCCTCATACTGCAGATTCATGAGATATTTCAATTAGAATTATCCTCACCTAGATGCAAGTCTGCCACCCAGCCGGCAGACTCTGCCACCGTTCCTCCACCATCATGTCACAAGAACTAAGCTTTGCTAAAGCTCAGGCAGAACATGTCACATTTTAATCTGGGAAGCGCTTCTCAAGACTGAGGCATTGGGGCAGCCCTTCTGGGTGGACAGGGGTGAGGGGTGGTGAGAGGGAGAAGCTGGGGAACAAATTGGAATGGAAGGTGGCAGCTGACAGCCTGGGGTCCAGCCCCGATTTGCTAACTGCAAAGTTTCGGTTGATTAATTGCCTTCCCCTGCCCTTGGTTTGCCATTTCTGGGCAGTATTTCCCCTCTTCCTCCTCCTCCCTCCCTCCTCCCTCCCTCTTCCTCCCCCTCTCCCTCTTCCTCCTTCTCCATCTCCTCCTCCTCCC